>PVHX01015357.1:0-32480 GCA_004024805.1 Geosciurus inauris
TTTTTGGTATGGGAGAGATTAAACTCAGTGGTACTCCATTGAGCCACATGCCCAACCCTATTTTGGGTTTTATGTAGAGACAGGGTCTCACTGAGTTGCTTAGCACCTCGCCTTTGCTGAGGCTGGCTTTGAACTCGCAATTCTCCTATCTCAGTCTCCCAAAGTGCTAGGATTACAGGCATGGGCCACTGCACATGGCTTGTATTTTTTTAAAATTTTTCATAGCCTCTGGTTTTAAAATTGAACATATATTGTTTTTATATTTAAAAGCCATTAATTTTAATTAATAGTATTTATTATCTTTTATTTCAAACCAACTACTTTATTTATTCTTATTCCTTATTCAGTAGCAAGAAAGTGCCATGTAAACCAACGTACTAAAGCTTCATTATTATGTCTTTCTGATGGCATATAAAATGGACATTCCTCAGGAAGTCCTATTAAAATATCTAAAACAAATCAAATGCTTAGTTTCCTGGATAAACATGAAGATAGGATATAAAACAACAATAAAATATGTACAAAATGTCCAAACCCTTATTTTTTCTCCTAATTTTACGCTTTTTTCCAAAAAACTCTTATATGGCTACTAACAAGTAGCCAAACTCAATGAGTTTGTCTCCTTTTCTCTGTCCCTGTTTCTCTTCCTATACTATTTTACACATCTAATAAGGTGTCTAAAAAGTGGCAGTTTGCTTACTATACGGTTAAAACATAGATCTCTCTGAAAATATTCAATCTGCTATTCACGTATAACATCCTTTGAGTCTAGACTTCAGCTTCTTATACCTAAGGAGATAACAATAGGGAATAAACAGTGGCGTCTCTCTTGAGCTTCCTTATCCTGAAAAGGTCTTTCCCTAAATAAGCAATTTTCCAAGAACATTTTACTGGGGGGGTGGGGCATGTTTAATTTAATCATACACACACAAAACAAGCTAAAGTTACTATTAGAAAATGTAAGGACTATTAGAAATAAGCAAGGACAGTAAGGCATTAAGGACGAAAAAAACCTTTTAAAGAAAAAAATATTTACAAAACTCATGCCCACAATTAAATCTAAGTGTTCTCTAGGATTCAAAGAACATATTTTAAGGAAGCCTAAAGCTTTATGTTGTGATGTAAGGAAACCTGAGCAAACAGAAGAAAAACTCAAAGGTCCATAATCTCATCACAAAGCAGCAGGGTCAAAAGGCAAAGGTCAGTGACCAGGGAACTGGGTGTAAAACAGTTCCCACAGTCGAGGGAAGGCTATCTCAGGATTTCAGAGATTCAGTCCCTGGACCAAAAAATAAAAAAAATTTTTAAAATAAAAACTATTCAGCTGTGTTTACTACAATAACACCATTTATACTCTCTTTTTAATCTCAAAGCAAACTGGATTATTATGAAAAGAATTTATTTTTAATAGCAAGAAATTTAAAAAGGTAATTTTTTTCTCCTACATTTGAACACCAGCCTCTCTCTCATGTATACACCAGTGCTTCTGTTGTTCCTCAAAGACAGACTTTCAGATAAAAGTTGACACCTGATATCTTCTGCAGAGTTCAATAAGGCAGAGAAATAAATACTAAATGTATATTACACGCCAACAGACATTTTGTATCAAGGTCTCTGCTACCAGATGATCAACAGGGTATGTCTACTTCATGGTCTTACATCCACATTCCAAAAAAGCTACATTTTTACTGCTGTTTAAAAGAGATTTTCATTCCAGGAAAAAGTAAAAGTAATTTTGTTAAACTTTTAGTACTGGTCATTTGTGCAGGAGACTCCATTACTTCTCAAGCAAGCAATTAATTCTATGGGAGCTCTAGGGTCTAGGGCATTTGTCTAGGTATCTCTGTACTATTTGTTGGCCTCTACCTTTAAAATTTGGGGTTCCAAGTCAGAGAGAAGGTGAGGTTATTAATGAGACCAGAAAGAGAACTGTGAAATAACAGGTGTGTTTTTAATTTCCATCCTAATACTCCACTTTAATTGTTTCCCCATTGACACCTACCACCAGGGACAAGATGATTTACAAGTGGTACATGAGGTAAGTAAGACCTTTCACTATGAAGATTTTACATTCTGGCACATGCAGTTTTTCACATATTTAATTAAAATCAGATTTGTAGCTAAGGCTGCTAGTGAAAAAATAAGTACTGCCAGTCAAGAGTGAGAACAATCAAACAAAATAACCTACTTTGGCATAATCATATCAGTGGTACCAATGCCTATGTTTTAATAAACTGTGAAATCACAGTCACTGTTCTTTTGAACAATGGCACAAAACAAATTAAGTACTAAAGTTCTTTTCCCTGGAGCAGGGCCAGAATGTTTTGAAATCCAGACAAAAGTTTATTTGTAAGAATACACTTGAGACAGGAGATGAGCAACATTTTTAAACAATCTGTTATTTTGTTACCCCAGCCATTTAAATGTTCTTAAAGGTCAAATTTAAACTTAAAAGAGAAGATAAATTGGGCTGGAGCTGTATAGCTCAGTGACAGAGTGTTTGCCTAGCATGTGTGAGGTACTGGATTCCATCCTCAGCACCACATAAAAATAAAAACAAATAAAATAAAGGCATGCTGTCCATCTACAAATACAAAAAAAAAAATTTTTAAGACAAATTAACTTTGAAAATAAAACAAAATTAAAATGTATCATTCACAAGCTCCAAACCTGCAATAGTCTCTAAATGCCTATTACTCAAACTATTCTTACTAAAATCAATATTCTCATGCTCATGGAATTCCAACTGATATACTGGTAGTGATTCTTATGACAAGGCAGAACCTTTACATCAGGGAATTATACAAGAGTACTGAGGGCTAGGGATATAGCACAGTGGTAGATGCAGGCTTAACATGAGTCAGGCCCTTGTTTTAAGCCCCAGTGCTGAAAAACTGCACAGAAAAGCATGTGGTGCCCAACTGCAACCCCCAACCCCACCAACTATTCATGTGCCAGCTGCCCATAGGAAATAATCCCTTTTTACCTTTTTTATCTTAAACTAAGGCTGTCCCTGAAAAAGACTATGAGACTATGAGAGAAGGAAAAAGAAGAAAACTGAAGAGATACTAGAAATATAAAGTACTGAACCCTAAAAAACTTCCCAGTTTCAAGCTGGGCGCGGTGGCACACACCTATAATCCCAGCACTTTGAGACAGGAGAACTGCGAGTTCAAAGTCAGCCTCCGCAATGGCGAGGAGATAAGCATCTCAGTGAGACCCTGTCTCTACATAAAACACAAACTAGGGCTGGGGATGTGGCTCAGTGGTCGAGTGCCCCTGGGCTCAATTCTTGGTATGTGCCTCCCCACCCCCCACCCCGGCAAAATTCCGTTTCTGAGGAGGAAGGTAACACTGGAGGATTTCAACAGATATTAAAAAGAATTACTTCACTCTAAGGTTTTAATAACACAGAAACTTCTTGCCAAAAAATATTTCTTTGGTAAGTTTTTATGCAAAATGGATTATCAAAAAGACAATAAGAGGTGGCTTCATAAAGACTGATGTAAAAATAAAGGTGATCTTTGAAGAAGGGATTGGAGGGGGAGTGCAAAAATAGTCAATGAGCAACCTTAAGCTATACTAAGGAATTAAGACTACCAAAAACTTAACTTATATATTAATTCACTAATGTATATTACACGCCAACAGACATTTTGTATCAAGGTCTCTGCTACCAGATGATCAACAGGGTATGTCTACTTCATGGTCTTACATCCACATTCCAAAAAAGCTACATTTTTACTGCTGTTTAAAAGAGATTTTCATTCCAGGAAAAAGTAAAAGTAATTTTGTTAAACTTTTAGTACTGGTCATTTGTGCAGGAGTAATTATCCTCCATTACTGTAGGATAATTTTCTGTGTTAAATAAATTATACACTGTGTTGTAATAAAAAAAGAAGACAAAGGAAGGGCAAGAAAACACAATCTTCAAAACAGAAACCTGGATTCTCAGGACATGAGCAGGAGAAAATTATGCATAATAATGGATTTTTATCAGAAGGCCTCTAGGATCTAGAAAATACAGTACTGAAAAATACCTTTAAACTGGGATTCACAAACCAAACATGGTGGCACACACATGTAATCCCAGCTACTTGAGAAGCGGAGGCAGGAAGATTGCAATTAGAAGCTAGGCCAGGCAACTTAGCAAGACCTTGTCTCAAAATCAAAAATAAAAAGAGCTGGATGTGGCTTAGTGGTACAGCACCCTGAATTCAATTCCCAATACTGCTAATGAACAAATAAATTTTTAAAAAACTTTTAAAGATTCCCCCTTACATATGGGGGTTACACACAACTGCTTGTATGAGGCACACAATGCTCTTTCTCACCTATCCTATAAAAATACATAGAAGCCAGGCACAGTGGTGCACGCCTATAATCCTAGCACTTTGGGAGGCAGAGACAGGAGAACTGCGAGTTCAAAACCAGCCTCAGCAATGGCAAGGCGCTAAGCAACTCAGTAAGACCCTGTCTCTAAATAAAATACAAAATAGGGCTGGGGATGTGGTTCAGTAGCCGAGTACCCCTGAGCTCAATCCCTGGTACCAAAAAAAAAGTACACAGAAATGGAATTGAGTGAAAATTGTATTATTAAAGACCTTGAAGCTACTTCATTTAAAAATGTATATCATTTATAACCTCAGTATATCTACTACTGTTCCAATTATTTCTGACTTAACTCATAAATGGCAGGCCCACTAATGTGCCACTACCCAGCAGTTAAGGACAGCTGGTCATAATGAAAAAGGACTACTTTAGAGTCAGACAGCCTGGGACAGAAACACAGCTTTGGCCTTATTGTCTCTATAACTTTGAGCAACTCACTGAACCTCAGCTTCCTCATCTGTAAAGTGAAGAAAGTAAGATACCTTCAAGTTATTGTGAGAATTAAAGATGTTTATATATCACATAAATGTTTATAAATCACCTCATAAATATTAGCTATTTTATAGCTTTATAATATAAAGGTGATTTTCTGGGGTTACTTCTGACTTA
The DNA here is from genome assembly GCA_004024805.1 of Geosciurus inauris. Lineage (NCBI taxonomy): Eukaryota > Metazoa > Chordata > Mammalia > Rodentia > Sciuridae > Geosciurus > Geosciurus inauris. Next base: position 5,002 of record PVHX01015357.1, read on the forward strand.
ATAATACTAGTACATATCTTTGAAAAGTCATCTAAAGAAATTATTTCAAAATTAGCTTTTTGCATCATTGATATAAATAAATGGTTTATAAATACAAAGTAACTCAAAAAGTCCATGTTAGTAAAAAAAAGTTACAATACTTAATTTAGAATTAAGTTAGTAAAATCATGGATTCTTGGGAAAGGTGCATGACTTTTGAGAAAGCAAATGGTACATGCTCTTCTATCCTTATGATATGTTGTCTCAACATCATATAAAATACTTCCACTATCACTCCTAGAACTCTCTGTTCTTACCCCTCATATTCAATCAGACATCTTTGCATTTTATTTAAAAAGAAATGAGAGGAAAAAAGACAATCTCATAATGAAATGTTTTGGAATCTGGCCCAGAGGACATTAGATGGTGCCATTTAAAGAAGTCAAGTTTTAGAAAGAATAGATTATAAAGCACAATAAAGATGAAGTGTAAATGGCACTAGGGGTGTGGTTCAATGGCAGAGTATCTACTTAGCACTTGCAAGGCTGTGGGTTTCATCCTCAGCACCAAAAAAAAAAAATAAAAGACAAAGTGTAATTGGTAAAAATATATAAAGGATTAAAACTTCACAGAACCAGAAAGAACTATCCTAGTCAACCAAGCCTAAAGTCGATGTGGATGTCCATAAAAAGGAATTGAATGCAATTTCCTAAGATATTCCTCTAAAACCACAACGGAAACTACAGCACTCTTTAATGCAACCGCTTACTGAAATTCCATAAATACTGCCCACCATTTATATGCTTGGCACTAGTTAATAAACAAAACATGTGTTTTGCTTAATTTAAAAAAGAAAAAAAAGCAAAACCTTGCTGGTATCTGCATGACTGCTTAGATACAGGTGATTTAAAAAAGGTTTTTTTATTTATTATACCTTATTTCAAGAGGAAATGAATAGGTTAATAAATTTTAGACACAGAATAAACTTTACTCCACAAAGCTAATATATACCTTTTTAAGAAAATTAACTGTCCACTCTCTTACTTCTTCATCAATCTAAGGCTTCTCCTTTTTAAAATAAATTTATTTATTTATTTATTTATGCTACCAGCAATTAAACCCAGGGGCACTTAATCACAGAGTCACATCCCTATCCATTTGTATTTTTTATTCTGAAATAGGGTCTCTCTAAATTGCTGAGGCTAGACTTGAATTTGTGATCCTCCTGCCTCAATCTCCCGAGCAGCTGGGATTATATGCATGCACCACCTCACCCAGCAAGCTTCTCATTTTTAAAGAAACTCTCTACCTTCCATTTTAGGGTTTAAAAACACAAACATTAGTTAAGTATACTAAAATTTTACTGTAAATAACAAAAATTACATTTCTATCCCTATCAAATTATTTTGATCACTTACTCAAATACTATTCTGTTCCAGGCACTATTTTAATCACAGGATGAACAATAATAACCAAGAGAGGCAAAGGTCCTGCTCTTTAGGCGTCAACAATTTAATGGAGAAGATTGACAATAAAGGTTAAGCAAAGGGCTGGGGCTGTAGCTCAGTGATGGAGGGCTTGCCTCGCATGCGTGAGTCACTGGGTTCGATCCTCAGCACCACATAAAAATAAATAAATAAAATAAAGATATTGCATCCATCTACAACTAAAAAATATTAAAAAAAAAAAAAAAGTTAAGCAAAAATGCCAGGCGTGGTGGCTCAAGCCTGTAATCCCAGCACTTAGGGAGGCTGAGACAGGAGAATCGCGAGTTCAAAGCCAGCCTCAGTAACAGCGAGGCACTAAGCAAGCAACTCAGTGAGACCCTGTCTCTACATAAAACAAAATAGGGCTGAGGATGTGGCTCAGTGGCCGAGTACCCCTGAGTTCAATCCCCAGTACCAAAAAAAAAAAAAAAAAAAGTTAAGCAAAAAGGGCTGGGGATCTAGCTCAGTTGGTAGAGTGCTTGCCTCCCATGCACAAGGCCCTGGGTTCAATCCCCAGCACCACAAAATAAAACAAACAAAAAGTTAAGCAAATGCACCTACAATATACTGTCAAGTACTAATAAGTTCTATGAGGAAAATAGAGCAGAGTGACTGACAACAATGAAGCAGGGAGGGCAGAATGGCCTGAAAAGGCTTCTTTGAGGAGGTAATACTTGTATAGAGACCTGAATGATGAGAAAAGTCAATCATGCAAAGACCTAGGGATATAATGTCCATAGGATAGCCACAAACCACATGTAGCCATTAAACACTTGAAATTTGCCTACTTCAAATCAAAGTAGCTTTATGACTGGATTTTAAGATTTAAAAAGAAAAACATTTAAAAATTCATTAATAATTTTATGTTGGTATATTGAAATATTATTTTTGACATGTCAAGTTAAATAAATCACTGCAATTAATATCACCTGTTTCTTTTTCAATACAACTACTAAAAAAAAAAAGTAGAATTACAAATGTGTCACCCATTATACCTGTATTGGATAATACTAGTCTTAGAGAAGAGGTTTCTGGTGAAAGAACTGAAAATGAACAGCCATGAAATACACTCTGCAGTGTTTAAGGACCTGCAAGAAAACCAATGTAGCTGGAAAGAGTGATCCAATCAGACAAATGTTAGTGAGGTAAGCACAGAGCTGAACACAGTGGTGCATACACACCTGTGATCCCAGCTACTTGGGAGGCTGAGGCAGAAGAATCCCAAGTGAGAGGCCAGTCTGGGCAACTAAGATCCTATCTCAAAATTAAAAATAAAAAGAGCTAGGAACTGTAGCTCAGTGATATAGCAAACCTAAGCTCCATCCTCAGATATGCAAAAAGAAAAAAAAAAAAAAAGAAAGGTAAGCAGAGACCTAATCATAAAGACTTTGTATAATGGAAAATCAGTCATAAATCATTCATCCATTTAACACCTCCACCTTTGTAGGGGGTAGGTATTAAGAATTGAACCCAGTGGCACTCTATCACTGAACTACATCCTTAATCATTTTTTTTAAATTTTATATTAAAACAGGGTATCTAAGATGCTGAGGCTGGCCTTGAACTTGCAATCCTCCTGCCTCAGCCTCCCAGGTCACTTAACTCTTTTTGAGAAAGATAATAAGAACACTGATGTCTACAGCTGTAGACTGTAGTCACTGTAAGTGACAGATCAGGACTGGATTCTCAGCTTCTGACCATACACCCATTCTAAATACTGTATTCACTGCCCTGCCAGCCATGGCTTCATAAGCAAACATACATTCCTTTTAAAAATTAAAAACTTTCCTAGAAACAAATAATAACTTTGAAGGCTGGGGTTGTGGCTCAGTGGTATAGTGCTCACCTAGCACATGTGAAGCACCAGGTTCGATCCTCAGCACTACATAAAAATAAATAAAATAAAGGTATTGTGTCCATCTACAACTAAAAAATTTTTTAAAAAAATAATAACTTTGATAAGAAAAGATAACAGGACAAAACCCAGTTTTAAAAAAAAGAGATTAAAAAGAAAGTTGAAAGTGGTATTTTCATAGGAAAAGCCTTATATTTATATAGTAACATCTTTATAAACATAAATTGAGGGCTGAGGGAATGTAGCTCAGTGGTAAAGCATTTGCCTAGTATGCATGAGGCCCAGGGTTAGATTCCTAGCACTACACACACACCCCAAAATTCATTGATAAAAAGCAAAGGAACATTTAATATATCTTATTTTTGATGAATGAAGGAATGAATGCAATAAACAAATGTCTCCCTCTCAATATCTTACATACAGTATAGAGGGGTTAAAAAATAATCTTGTTTTTGTTTTTGCTTTCTACTGGGGATGGAACCCAGGGCCACTCTACCACTGAGCTATATCCTCAACTCTTTTTAATTTTTATTTTGAAACAGGGTCTCACTGAATTGCTTGGGCTGGCCTCTAACTTGTAATCCTTCTGCTTCAGTCTCCCAAATTGCTAGGATTACAGGTATGTGTAATGTGCCCAGCTATAACAATCACATCTGACTATTAAGTTTTCCACTTGGGATCTGTACACTGTTATATTTCACAATCTGTATGATCCAGCATGTGTTGTAAGGAGGCAGTATATACAGTAGTTTATGGGCATGAATGGATTATATCAGATGAATGTTTAATCAGGTTTCTCACTTATATGAACCTAAGTGAAGGACTTCAACTCTCAAGCCTGTTTCCTTATGTGTAAAATAGAGAAAATTTTATCTCATTAAATAAAATAGTAACTATAAAGCATATAAAGCATTTAATCATAGTGCCAGTCATGTGGAAAGCACTATATAAATGTTATTTTATTATTACCATTTCATTGTAGATTCTTACACAACAGTGACTGTCGCCTATATACTCCACAATCTTGAACACTATCTAATGTTAATTAAACCAAAATGTAATACCAAGTTATGGCTTTATAAAAAACAAAATCTAGGTCATTATTAAACAAAACAGGGATCCAGGCATGTGATACATGTTTTCTAAAGCACCTTGCATAAGAACTATCTCTATCTTCAGTAAATTGTTGAAGAGGAAAATGTTTTCTTCCATATGGAGCTTCTTGGAAATTATGACTAACAATGCATTACATTCTAAACATTTGCTTTTGTTATTCAAAAGAAAAGTTCAAAAAGACAGTAAGTTCAAAATTTTATAAAAAAGGAGCTGGGGAGTTAGCTCAGTGGTAGAGCGCTTGCCTGGTATGTATGAGACTCTGGGTTCAATCCCCAGTGCAGGAAAAAATAAGTTTTAAAAGACTCACTTTAACATGGTCTTGAGTATGACAGTCAATATGAGGTAAGGGCAACACTGACATGCTTCTGAACTTAAGCCCAGCCCTTTTTTTTTTTTTTTTGGTACCAGGGATTGAACTCAGGGGTACTCAACCACTGAGACACACTCCCAGTCCTATTTTGTGTTTTATTTAGAGACAGGGTCTCACTGAGTTGCTTAACGCTTTGCTTTTGCTGAGGCTGGCTTTGAACTTGGGATTCTCCTGTCTCAGCCCCTCAAAGTGCTGGGATTATAGGCATGCAACACTGCACCCACCCAACTTTTTTGAAGTTTATATAAAATGACTATGAAACATAGTATACTAGACCAACCAAGCACTAGTCCAGTATCTACTGCTGGTCAACTGTGATCTGAAAGGGCCCTTAATCTCTCAGCCTTGTAAATGATGTCTAAGAGTCCTTCCAGAATGATCAGGGCATGATCTTCTGTCAGTCTCAACTAAATTTTATACTTAAGATCATGATCTCTCCTGCCTCTAAGCTCTTCTGGAAACTACACCCAATTCCATCTAAGTTAAAAATAGAGACACCAAGGAAGAAATCTAAACAAAGGTTTGTGGCAAGGATCTCAGCCATCAGACTTCAACAGCCTTTAGGAGCAAGCACTAATAGGCTTACTGTGGAACACTTTAAGAACATGGACAGGTACAAGCCTGTGATTCCAGAAATCATGAAGCTGAGGCAGGAGGATTTCAAGTTTAAGGCCAATTTCAGCAACTTAGTGAGGCCCTAAGCAATCAGCTTATTTATTTTGAGACCCTAGATCTCAAAATAAAAACTAAAAAAAAAAAAAGAGAGAGAGAGGAGGGACTGGTAATGTAAGTCAGTGCTTAAATTCAATCTGGAATCTGGTTTCAATCTCCAGTACCTCTAGGTTCAAACCTCAGCACCAAAAAATAAATAAATAAACACACACACACACACACACACACACACGTGTGTGTGTGTGTGTGATGTATGATCATCACACAATTTTGACTCTTTTGTAAACTTACATTCATTTACAAGTTTGTTTGCAGCGCTGGGGATCAAATCCAGGACCTTACACATGTTAAGCAAGGGCTTTACCACTGACCTACATCTCTAGCTCTCTTTCACATATTGAATACTATGTACTGTGTATAAGGTACTATGAAAAAGAGAAGCAAAGCTCCTTTCCTCTTGGAGGAGTTGCATCTTTATATTACTTAAATGAAGATTTAATCATATCCTTCATTTTCCATTGCTCAGAAGATCACTGCTGTAAATCAAGCCATGTGTACTCCTACAGCTAAGTCTCAAAGAAAATGGGAGCCATAAAAGAAAATCTCAAAATGCCTGCCACCCTTCACATCAACTAACTGCATGATTTACCTCCACTTATACTTCCTTTCTTCTATATGCAATAAAGAATGCAATTTTGAAAACTTTTGCTTATTTTTAATAAAGGAAATTTAAACATTCCTGCTTTAACATTTAAAGAACATTTTTGTTTATGAACAAAGTGCATCTTCAAAATATACAGTAAGAGAAGCACAACAGCTAAGCTGTAGTAGAGAAAGAACAACAGGTAATACCAGTCTATCAGTACACATATATGAACATCACCATAAAATCACTAGGTTCTTTTTTTTTGGTACTGGGGATTGAACTCAGGGCTACTCGACCACTGAGCCACATCCCCAGCCCTAGTTTGTGTTTTATGTAGAGACAGGGTCTCACTGAGTTGCTTAGCACCTCGCCCTTGCTGAGGCTGGCTTTGAACTTGCGATTCTCCTGTTTCAGCCTCCCTAAGTGCTGGGATTACAGGCTTGAGCCACCGTGCCCGGCTTCTAGATTCTTTATTTTTAAATACATTTATTTATATATATTTAAATTATGTTCAGCTATTAAGAGAGCTTTTTAAAATTTAAGAAGTTTTAGTTGGGCATGGTGGTGCTCATTTATAATCCCAGATACTCACAGGGCTAAGACAGGAGGACCCAAGTATAAGGCCAGCCTTGGCAATTTAAGCAAGGTCCTGTCTCCAAAAAAAAGTGGGAATTTAACTCAGTAATAAAACACCCTGGGTTCAATTCCCAGTACTAAAAACAAAACAAAACAAAAACTTTAATTCTTTTTTTTTTTGGTGGGGGGCAGGCAGTACTGAGGAGTGAACCCAGGGGTGATCTACCACTAAGATAGATCCTCAGCTCTTCTCATGTTTTATTTTGAGACAAGGTATAGCTACTACCAAGGCTGACCTCAAACTTGTGACCCTCAATTAGTTGGAATTACAAGCATGAGCCTCTGTACCTGATTTAACAAGTTGTTAAAGCTAGGTGTTACTTGACAGAGTGTCTTTAAAAAAAGTGACACCTTGATCACCTTAATAACTTTTATCATAAGTTTAATTACTACTTCATATGAAATGTGTCCTTAATTTATTTCAATATCTTACCACCCGCAGAGGGTGAATTCTAGAAACATGTGTATGTTAAGAAAAAGTCTACAGAGTACTTGATAAAATTTATGTTTAACAGAAGTCAATTAAGACCTATACAGGCAGGGTAACGACTTGCTGAGAAATAGTGGGATAAAAATAGATCAGTTCCAGAAGAGCAAAATAGAAACCAACCTATCATTAACTCTGAAATTAATGCAACAAAACAGCAACAACCTTCTGACTAATTTGTCTAGCTCAGTGCTACGATCTGGATATGGTTTGAGTGTGCCCTCCAAAGGGTATTGCACTATTAGTTTGGTTTATAGTGCAGCAAAGTTGAGAAGTGGTAGAATCATTAATAGGTGGGGCCTAATGAAAGGTAATTAGGTCACTGGGGGCAATGCCCTTGAAAAGGATTAATATAGTTCTCTGGAGAACCTGGTTAGTTAGGTTAGTTACCAAGAGAGTAAGATGTTATAAAAGGAGTAAGCCTGAGCCCTGAATCTTTCTAGCTTCCTGTCTCACCATGTGGTCTCTTTTGTAAGCACTCCTACCATTGTGACACCATCCTCCAGGAGGCCCTCATCAGAAGCTATACAGATAGAGCCATGATGATCTTGGACTTTCAACATCCAAAACTGTGAGCTAAATAAATCTCATTTATTTCCACCATTAGAAATATACCCAGCCTCAGGCATTTTGTAATAGCAACAAAAACAAACTAAAGCACACACACAAAGACAAAGACACACACACACATTTTCTGATACCCAAATGTAGCTCTATGGAAAGTTAAAAAAATTGTTAGTTGAGAACATTATACTACATCTTTCTGTTTTCTTCCCATCTCACTGTCCATACTCTTTAATTTCCTTGTTTCCTCCTCATCCTGTGCATGCTGGAGTGCTCTAGACCCTAGGACTTGAGCCTTCTTTCTTTTCTATCTATACACACTATCTATACCCACTTCCTAAGTGATTAGATCAAACTTCATGGCTCTAAACTTATATCTACAATATGGACCTCTAGCCTAAAGATCTATCTGACATTTCCATTTAAAGTCTAATAGGCATTTCAAAGTTAAATATGTCTAAAACTGAACTAGTCTGTTTCTCCATTTGTTTTCTGTTTCAGTACAGAAGCTCATAATTGTTCAGGCCAAGAATCTTCGAGTCATCTTTGGCCACATTCTTTGACTAATTACCATATTAATAGAATTCATATACAGTCATACAATTCATGGGGAAATTCCAATGGCTCTATTGTTAATATATATCTAGACTCCAATTCCTTCCATTTCACCAAACCACAAACATCTCTCACCTCAAATAGTGAGTCTCCTAACTTGTCTTCTGCTTCTACCCCTTGACACAGTCTATTCAACATGTCACAGAGATCCTTTCTAGGTATATCAGATCTTATCATTACAATGTTGAAACACTTCCAGTGGCATCCCATGTTAAAGTAAAAGCCTAACAATTGTCTTTAAGGACCTACACAACCTTACCTTCTCTCTCTCTCCCTCCCCCCCCCCCGCCCCCCCTCATCTTCCCTATTACTCTCTCTCTTCTTGAGCTCCAGCCAGGCTGCCCTTGCTGTGATGGGCACAAAGTAGGCACTATTCCATCTCAAGGTCTAAGCACTTGTTTTCTCTGCCTGCAAAGCTGTTCCCCTAGGCAATGCATATGATTTGCTTCCTCACCTCCATCTTCACATGTCACCTTCTCAGTCAAGCCTTCCCTAACCATCTTGTTTAAAATCACAAGGCTGTTGGGTGTAGCTCAGTAGCAGAGCACACACTTAGCATGTGTGAAGCCCTGGGTTTATCTCCAGCACCTAAATAAAATAAAATAAAACCACAACCCCACCATCCCACCATTCTGTTGACATTTATTTAATTCCATTTCTCTGCTTTATTTTTCCTCATAGTATTTATTAACATCTGGAAAACTATCTTTTCATTATTTGCTTACACTAGAATGGAAGCTCCACCATGGCAGGGGATTTTGACTTTGTCCACAGCAGTTTAGTGCCTAGAACAGTCTACATACAGAGGCTTTCAAATTTATTTGATGAATCAATAAATTATACTAAAATCTTGCCAGGCAAAATCCACGATTACCTGAATGCACCAAGTATTATAAGAAGCATAATACTTTTTGCAATACTCACACACAGTATTACAAAAAGAGAAACCAAAGTTTGTTGTCTTTAAGAATATATTAAAATCCTTGTGTTTTGTCAGTGCTAAAAACAATGTAGCCATTTCTTCCTCAGGCAGGCATTGCTCTCCCTCCTTCCTCTACTTGTTTGTTAAGAGAGAAAATAAAAATTCTATTTTTTTGCCAAAAGGAATTGAACCCAGGGACACTTAACCACTGAACTACATCCCCAGCCCTTTTTATTTTGAGACAGGGTCTGGCTAAGTTACTTAGACCCTCACTAAGTTGCTGAGGCTGGCTTTTAACTTGCAATCTTCCTGCCTCAGCCTTCTGAAAAATTCTTAAATGCATTAAAACTAAATGTTTAGTTTTTGGTTTTTTTAAATATCTTTTTAGTTGTAGATGGACACAATGTCTTTATTTTATTGCTTTGTATGTGATGCTGTGGATCGAACCCAGGTCCTCACGCATGTGAGGCAAGTGTTCCACCGCTGAGCTACAATCCCAGCCCCTGAATGTTTAGTTTTGTTAAAGCTATTTGCACTGTAACTAAAGAGTCCTGGGTCACACTTACAAGGTGGTATTTTAGTATTAGCGGGCAAATAGAGAAGGAAAAATACAAGTTTTTTTTCTTTAATCAGTTATCACCCACAAAAGGCCTCCAAATGACCCTGATACCACAAATATTTAGGATATTTAAAGAGACGATCCTAGAAAAATAAGATAATCCTTGCATCAATCCCAAAAGAGGAATTTCCCCAAATCTCTACAGATATTTTTTCTAACTTCATATCCCTTAACAAAAGCACTCTTAGCATGTACATGAAACCTTAGCTGAAAAAACAATATGATTAGACCCGCCCTGAAACTCAGGAAGCTAAAACCAGGAGATCACAAGTTGGAGGCCAGTCCCAGCCATTTAGCCAGCCCTAAGCAACTTTGTGAGACCCTGACTCAAAATAAAAAATAAGGACTGGAGGGGCTGGAGTTGTAGCTCAGTGGTACAGCGCTTGCCTAGAATGTGTGAAGCCCGGCCTTTAATTCTCAGCACTGCATACAAATAAATAAATAAACAACTAAAAAATATTTATTTAAAAAAAAAAAAAAGAGCTAGGATGTTGTTATGTTGTTTAATGGTAAAGTGCCCTTGGATGGTGGAGAAGGTGGAGGATGAAAAAATATGATTACATAACTACACATAAAAAAAAAAAAAAAACCTGGTACTCTATCCAAAAATTTAACTAAAACTAGACTTAGTTTTGTTGAAAATGTTTTGCTGTAAGGCTGATTTAACAGACACAGCTAGGACATGGGTTGATGGACACTGTGTTTTAAGGCTGAACTGTTTTGTTTACTATTATTATTTAATACATCCTTTCCAGTTACCCACCCCCCAAAAAACAAAGAGAAAAATCCACATTGGTGCAATCATTAACGAATGCTATGTCCAAAGGAAACTGTTCTAAAAGGCTATGACCTAAGTGTTTAGCGTTGACACAGATAAAGTTCATGCAGTAGATGTCACTTGTCTCACTCATTTATCCAAAAAAAAAAGTCAAAATTCAGATCCCACGGAGGCAAGCAGAAAGAAAAAGGAATGAAAAATGAAATCGGTCCATTCTCCTTGGCCTCCTCTCGACAATAAGCACAGTCCCAGTACCCCTTCATCCTTTAACGGCCCCTTTTCCCAGGGTAGGTTCTCCAGCTCAGCCCTGCACTGCGCCATCAAATGAGTCAAGAGGAGGGACCAATGCTCCTCCAGGAAAACCCAGGCAGTAACACACGGTGCACCCAGTTGAATGGGATAATAGCCAACTACTCCAACTGAGAAACAGTGTACGGCAGTATCAACAAAGCATCGTGCCGAGTCCGGACTGTGGAAAGGTCCCCTCCGGCTTCCTTGACACTGCCAAACAGACAGCATTCCAAAAGGTGACTCGACCGTCATCGCAGAACTTGGGGGGCGGGGGTGTGGGCGCAGACCAAGAACAGTCAAGGATGAAGTCTAACTAATCTCTTGCCCGCGCCCCCGCCAGCCCCGTGCTGCCATCACTTCCTGGGTGGGCGCGAATCCAGCCTTCAGCCGAGAGGTCTTCCACACCCCCTCCCCTAGGAGGCTGGGCGCCGCGTCACGTGCTGGGGCCAAACTTCGCAGCCCCCGCAGAGAGGGCGGGAGAGTGAGGCCGGGGACAGCCGCGAGGTCGGGGAGCCAGATCGCCTGTCAGGAGCCGCCTCCGCTAGCAGCAGCTAGCCGAGCGGCCGGCGTGCCGGGCGGGGGCCATGCCCTCTGGGCAGCCCCCGCGCCAGTTATTAATAACCCGGCACCCGCTAGGCGAAAGCCCCCGGCGGGCGCCCTAAGCGGCACTGCGTCCTAGGGCTCAGCATACAACCTGCGCGCGGAATAAATAACAATGTCATTAAATCGCCACCCGACCGCCTGTGGGGTCGGAGAGCAGCGGCGGCGGCGGGGGACGCCTCCGGGAGCCGACTTTGTCTGGAGCCTGCACCCCGCCTCCCGCGCGTCGCAGCAGCCTTCCCCGCACCCCTGAGGGGACCCCCGCGCCGCCTCAGCCCAGCCCTTACCCGCCAGCTCGTCGGGCTCTAGCCCGCTGTCTGCGTCGATCCCGCACACCACGAAGTAGTGCGCGAAGCGGCAGGCTGCCGAGGAGGAGCCGGAGCCGGAGCCCGAGCCGGAGCCCGAGCCCGAGCCCGGGCCGGGCGCCGCGCCGCTCCCGCTCATCCCGGCCGCGCTACTCGTGCGGCCGCCGTCGCCGCCACTGGAGAAGGCTAGCTGAGGAAGGCTTGCCGTGGAGGCTGCCGCCGTCGCTCCCGCTGCGGTCTCCGCACTAGTCCTAGGGCGACCCCGGCGCGCCCATGGCCGCGCAGCCGCCGCTCGCCACCGCAGCCTCGGCGCCGGGAAAAGCGGCCGCGGGCTCGCGCGCGGCCCGTCCGGATCCTGGCCCCGCTGGGGGAGGGGCGCGCAGGGGGAGTGTCGGCGTGAGAGGCTCGCGCCGCCGCAGCTGCGCTCGCGAGCCAGGAGCCGCGGCGTCTGGCGCCCGAGGGTCAGCTGAGCAGCGCTCAGGCTGTGGGAGCGCGGGGCGGGCGGGGGCGCCGGAGAACAGAGCGGGGAGGGGGCGCGCTCGCGAGGGGCGGCGACGTGCCTCGGCCGGGCGCGCGCGCCCAGCGGGCTCTGAGGGAGCGCCCGGCGCGGGCAGGATTCGTGCCCGCCCTCCGCGGCTGCGGCACTGGGGCGACCCCACACACGCCCCTCCTAGCAGCCACCGGCCGAGAAGATGGCAAGCCGCAGGTTGGGATTCTGTCCTTCGAAGGGGCTGTTACTCTAATTTAAAAAATAAAAATAAATACAGCTTGGGGAAGGTGAACAACGCTCTGAGATCATTTCCCACAATGGTCTGAGCCACCGTCTTTTAAACTGTGACATGTGCAGATGCCTGTATCATTTTAAGACACTAGTCCTTGAATCGTTCCGCCATCCCTCACTCCTGCTCACAACCCATCTCCCCTTAACTGGCAACTAAACGGTGAGGAGAACAAACAAAACAATTCAATATCCACACAGCATTGAGACTTCTAAAAGGGGTTACAGTTGCTAGCCCCCCCACACACACACACACCCCCGCCTCCCTTCCGTAATTTATCCTGGCGCTTTCCAGGTCAGTGTAAAGTAGCCCAGGCGCTCGGTTCCCCAGCTCGGTACTCCTTTGATGTTATCTGCTCTTGTTGAAGGTACACTTGGAGGCTGATAAGGTAACAGGAATTAGACCCTGAACTCTGCTCCTCACAAGGACAGAGCTTTCTTTCCGTGCTCATTGCTCTTACTTTCCATTCTACAGAACTCCACAGAAATTATCAATCCCCTGCTCTCCTCTTTTGGAACTGGGGATTGAGGGACGATCACGAACACCACTGGTAGACACAAAAGCAAATCTTCCAGGGAGGTGGACTGAGAGAAACTCGAATGTTTGATTGAATAATATTCTTCCTTGAAGATATTTTATACCTGCATCCCATCATTTATTTCATGTAACGTGTATCCTCTCTTCAATTTTGAAATCAAAGAAAAATCAAGAAATCAGGGCAAGCCACAACATGGGTAATTGACCTTTAGCTCCAATATTAGTCTACACTTTTCCTTCAGAACACTTGTGATGACTTTTCTGTATGGTAGCTGGGTTGTAAACTCTACAAAGCAGGAGTCGTGGTCTGTGGTTCATCATATTTTTTGCATCTAGCAGACTCCTGATCCACCTGGTCCCTTATTTATATCTGAGTGAATGAAAGAAGGGTGGTAATCTGGGTAGTAGCAGGATGTTGATGCTACTAGCAAAATAAACGTTAATATCTGTAACATATTTATGAACACATGTTCATTTGCTATTAAAAAATTATTGCTTCTCCTCACATAGGAAGTACTGAAATGGACAAACGCATTTTACTAGTAAGGAAGGGGGGGTGTCTGTGTTCCTCCAGACCATCTTTGGCGGAAGCTTCTTGCAGAATGCTTGTTAGAACTAGCCTAATCAAACAAAACCCAGTATAAAACTAATTTACTGTTTGCACTAGCCAAGAGACATATCCCTTTTTGTTCATTTGAACAGTGCTGATTTATGAGCGTATAAGCCCTGAATTAATGTTTTAAGACTGAAAAAAGTAGAAGCCCCAGTAAACAGAATACATTCAATTGTAAAATGTAAATCTCAACAAAATACACACAATCCCTAACATCTTTTCTGAAGTTTTCAAAGGAATAGTCACACATTACAATACTAAACACTAATTTGGAAATACCTGGGTACTTTCCTAATTATCACTTCAGTATGACACTGTGTAGGTAGGTATATTCTGCAGGATGCAATGAAACAAAGTTGAAAGAATAAGCAAGAATTAGCTATGGAAATAAATAAAATTTGAAGGGATTTGATCATTAGAAAAAGAAAGCCGGGCATGGTGATGCACCCCAGTAATCCCAGCAATTCAGGAGGCTGAGGCAAGAGGATCACAAGTTCAAGGTCCACTTTAGCAACTTGGTGAGACCCTGTCTCAAAATAAAAACTAAAAGAAGATCTGGTCATAAAATTCAGTGACAGAGCACTCCTGAATTCAATTTTCAGTCCCAACAGAAGAAGGAGAATAAGAATAAGAATTAGCCAGGCGTGGTGGCACACCCCTGTAATCCCAGCACTTAGGGAGGCTGAGACAGGAGAATCGTGAGTTCAAAGCCACCCTCAGCAATGGCGAGGTGCTAAGCAACTCAGTGAGACCCTGTCTCTACATAAAACACAAAATAGGGCTGGGGGTGTGGTTCAGTAGTCTAGTACCCCTGAGTTCAATCTCTGGTACCAAAAAAAAAAAAAAATCTCCTAATTATAAGCCATTGTACTAATACTTTCAGTTTATGAAGGCATGGTCATTCTTCCTTCATAAGTTTACCATCTAGTATTAAGAAACATATTTTTCGGGGCTGGGGTTATGGCGCAGTGGTAGCACGCGGGAGGCACTGGGTTCGATCCTCAGCACCACATAAAAATAAAATAAAGATATTGTGTCCACCTATAACTAAAAAATAAATATTAAGAAAAAACATATTTTTCGAAAATTACTCAAATGCCAGAGCCGGGCACGGTGGCACAAGCCTGTAATCCCAGTACTTAGGGAGGCTGAGACAGGAGAATCGAGAGTTCAAAGCCAGCCTCAGCAACAGCGAGGCGCTAAGCAACTCAGTGAGACCCTGTCTCTACATAAAACACAAAATAGGGCTGGGGATGTGGCTCAGTGGTCAAGTGCCTCTGAGTTCAATCTCCAGTACCAAAAAAAGAAAAAAAGAAAAGAAAATTACTCAAATGCCAAAAGGAAAATAAAAAGTAATGTGGTATGCTGTGTTCTGCATGACAGTTCAAAAAGTGGTATGGGATTTCGTGAGCAGAGAGGTCAAATCTTGTTAAGGGAATCCAGTAAGATAAAAGACATTACAAAAGTGGTAATATTTGAGATGGGCCTTATAAGAGGAATAAGATTTCACCAGGTAGGAATGGAAAGGAAGATATTTTAGGCACAAATGAGATGATTAGGATATATAGTTTATAGAGAACAGTAAGTAGTTCAGTTTGGGACAGATCAAGAAGAACCCTGGCAACAGGACTTGTACTCACTCTCTTATGATCTTATACCTACTTTGATGATTTCTGAAAGATAATCTTAGTTAGCTTTTTGTGTGTGTCTGTGTGTGGTGCTGAAGATTGAACCCAGTGCCTTGTGCATGTGAGGCAAGCACTCTACCAACTGAGCTATATCCCCAGCCTTAGCTAGCTTTTTTCAAAAATATAATTTATTATTTTAGAGCAGTTTTAGTTTCAAAGCAAAATTAAGAGGAAAGTAAGATATTCCCTACATATACCTTGTTTCTTAGCTAGCTTTTAATGAGTTTATCATAGAATATTTGAGCTCAGTTAATCTAGCTTTCTTATTTTACAAATAAAATATAAAATTTCCCAGGATTTTGGTGACTTACCCAAATGCATACTTTTCATGATAATCAAAAGCCAAGTATAACAGACTTAGACTAGAGGATAGCTCAAAGACTCTTTCGTTCAAATGTCTGAAAGTCTATGAAATCTTTTGAGTTGACGAATCTTTCTCATATGCTTTTCCATTATCCTCTTCAGAATTTGATTATTATTATTTTTCTTTTTATAAGGATATTTTCCAAATGTACATAAAAAATAATAGACATTTAAATATCCACATACCTATCACCAAGGTTTTTTTTAAATTTTTTAGTTGCTAATGAATTTTTGTTTTATTTATTTATATGCAGTGCTAAGAATCAAACCCAGTGCCCCACACATGCCACGCAAGTGCTCTACCACTGAGCCACAACCCAGCCCATCACCATGTTTTTTTGTTGTTGTTGGTTTTTTTTAAATATTTTTTTAGTTGTAGATGGACACAATGTCTTTATTTTATTGCTTTGTATGTGGTGCTGAGGAACCTCACGCATGCGAGGCAAGCACTCTACCACTGAGCTACAGCCCCCATCACCATGTTTTAATGTTTACATTTTGCCATTTTTATTTCATCAATTTGTGTTTTTACTACCGTCAATGAGTCATGGCATTTTGTAACTGTTGTCAACATTCTGATTATGTCTGTCTTATCCAAAGTTTCATGTGAATTTCTTTTTACTTTCTCAATGAAATCTCAGTCCTTTTTTTTTCGGTACTGGGGATTGAACTCAGGGGTACTCGACCACTGAGCCACATCCCCAGCCCTATTTTGTGTTTCATGTAGAGACAGGGTCTCACTGAGTTGCTTAGCACCTCGCTGTTGCTGAGGCTGGCTTTGAACTTGCGATTCTCCTGTCTCAGCCTCCCAAAATACTGGGATTATAGGCGTGCACCACCGCGCCTGGCTCAGTTCTTCTTTTCTCCTTTAACCTCACATAAAATGTCCAATGTTAATTCCTGTTCATCATCTAATCCTATCTCTAGTCCTTGGTTTTTCATTAATATCATTTTTTTCTCAGAACTTCTTGCCTTCTTCTGAGAACTTCCTGTCATCTCCTACAAATTGTTCTCGCAGGAGCTACAATTATATAATTAATCATATAATTTCAAACACACACACACAAACACTGTTCCCTCCTATAACACAATCAATGGGTCTAAAATAAGACTTGTGACCCAAGCTGGCATAATGAGCTAGTCCTCTGCTTTTTGAATTTAGGGTCCACAGAATTGAGATGATTTTCTGTAGGTAGCCAAAGGTGTGAACTGAAAAACTCAGGAGATATTAGTAGTCTTGTTTCTATCACATGAAGAATAATAGTCTGCAGTGAGAGAGAAGGATGAGGCAGGCACTCTGAAGGAGAAGAGAGCCAGGTTCAGGATACACACTGGTATTCCCAGTCATTCAGGAGGCTGAAGCAGGAGGATCACAAGTTTGAGGTGAGCTTGGGCAACTTAGTGAGACTCTGTCTCAAGATAACAAATAAAAAAAGACTGGGGTTTTAAATTGGTGGTAGAGCATCTCAGGGTTCTATCCCCCATGGTGTGGAGGGGGATGGATACAATGGAGCAAGCATCCTGTGTTATTTACCATGTATGGCTTTTTTTTTTTTTTAGTACTGGAGGGCACTCGACCATTGAGCCACATCTCCAGCCCTATTTTATATTTTATTTACAGACAAGGTTTTTGGGGGGGTTTTTTGGTACTGGAGATTGAATTCAGGGGGACTCGACCACTGAGCCACATCCCCAGCCCTAGTTTGTGTTTTATGTAGAGACAGGGTCTCACTGAGTTGCTTAGCACCTCGCCTTTGTTGAGGCTGGCTTTGAACTCATGATTCTTCTGTCTCAGCCTCCCTAAGTGCTGGGATTACAGGCTTGCACCACCGCACCCAGCTACAGACAAGGTCTTACTGAATTGCTTAGCAGCCTCGCTTTTGCTGAGGCTGGCTTTGAATTTGAGATCCTGCTGCCTCATCCTCCCGAGCTGCTGGGATTACAGGCATCCACCATGGTGCCCGGCTGGCTTTTTTAACTATGCTAATCTAACTGGGGATTCTGACACCTGCAACCAAGGAAACATATATGTGTGATTTGGCCTGGAGGATATCAGTAGGAAGAATAGGGCAAAACCTTCAGGTTGCCCCTGAATGAAAGATGTAAAGACTACTCTAAGCATCCACCCAACTTCAAATTCAAAAGACTTTACAAGGGCTGGAGTGCAGCTCAGTGATAAAGTACTTTCTTTTTTCTTTATTCTTTTTTTAAATATTTTTATTATTTTTTACATGACAGTATATTTTGAAATATTATACATACATAGAATAAGTATAACTTGTTCCAATTAGGATCCCATTATTGTGGTTGTACATAATGAGGAGTTACATTGGTCATGTATTTGATGCCATACATACATCTAATAAAAGACTTTTATCCAAAATATTTTTAAAACTTTTACAACTTGGTCTGGGGATATAGCTTAGTTGGTAGAGTGTTTGCCTTGCATGCACAAGGCCCTGGGTTTAATCCCCAGCACCACAAAAAACAAATAACAAAACAAAAAAAGAATTCTGCTGGGCGCGGAGGTGCACACCTGTAATCCCAGCACTTTGGGAGGCTGAGACAGGAGAATCACAAGTTTGAAGCCAGCCTCAGCAATGGTGAAGTGCTAAGCAACTCAGTGAGACCCTGTCTCTACATAAAACAGCAAAAATAGAATGGCGCTCAGTGATGGAGTACCCCTGAGTTCAATCCTCGGTACCAAAAAAAAAAAGACTTTTGCAACTCAATTATAAAACAAACCAATTGTGTGGGGATGGGAATGGAGATTGTACCCAGAACCTCACAAATGCTAAGCATACATTCTACCACTGAGCTACACCCCCTACCACCAACAATCCAATTTTTTAACCTAGCAGAATATTTTGACAAACACTTAACAAAAGTAAATACGCAAATGATCAATAAATACAGAAAAAGATGCCAAACATCCTATTTCAATAGACAGAAGTAGAAAGGATCAGGGATGATTAGATCACAGGAACAATAAAACCAGACAAAGGTACCACTTCATATAAATTAAAATGGCTAATGTTAAAAAGACAGATAATACCAAATATTGGAGAAGATGTACATGTGGTTGGTGGGAATACAAAATGATACAACTTGGAAAATGGTTGGTGGTTTCTTTTTTTCTTTGGTACTGGGGATTAAACTCAGGGGCACTCGACCACTGAGCCACATCCCCAACCCTATTTTGTGTTTTATGTAGAGACAGAGTCTCACTGAGTTGCTTAACGCCTCGCCCTTGCTGAGGTTGGCTTTGAACTCGCAATTCTCCTGTCTCAGCCTCCCTGAGTGCTGGGATTACAGGCATGCACCACTGTGCCCAGCTTGGTGGTTTCTTGTTAAACACTTACCACGTTAGCCAGGCGCGGTGGTGCAAGCCTGTAATCTCAGCATTTAGGGAGGCTGAGACAGGAGAATCGCGAGTTCAAAGCCAGCCTCAGCAATGGCAAGGCACTATGCAACTCAGTGAGACCCTGTCTCCACATAAAACACAAAATAGGGCAGGGGATGTGGCTCAGTGGTTGAGTGCTCCTGAGTTCCATCTCCACTACCAAAAACAAAAAACAAAAAAAAAAACACATGTCCCAGCAAATTTTACTCCTATATATTTCCCAAAAGAAATAGAAATATATGACCACAAAAAGATTTGTTCCGTGTATGTTCCTAAGAGTTTCACTTGTAACAGTGCCAAACTACAAGTAATTTATGTTAGTTATTAATTTATAATCAATTGGATTTTTGGATCTATCCTCCTTTGCTCTACTTATTTACTTATTTATTTTGGTACTGGGGATTGAACTCAGGGGCACTCAATCACTGAGCCACATCCCCAGTTGTATTTTGTATTTTATTTAGAGACAGGGTCTCACTGAGTTGCTTAGCGCCTCACTGTTGCTGAGGTTGGCTTTGAACTCACAATCCTCCTGCCTTGGCCTCCTGAGCCACTGAGATTACAGGCGTGTGCAACCATGCCCAGCTTGCTCTGCCTTCTCATATTGGAGCCAGACCTTCTAAACAAAACTTCTCTGTCTGCTGATGCAGTATTAGGTTTTGTCTCATTGAGGATGCAAAATCACATCAGCACGGTATCTGGGTTCTCGTCCTCTCACGTTTTATTTAGTGTAGATGCCAATATTTGGTAGCACTCACCTCTATAGTCTTCATTAACAAATTCCAGCCATAGTCTCAAACCTTGCCCCTCCCACTCTCAGGCTGCTAATACAGGCCACCAAGTCACCCATATCATTTGGAAGCCACTGATGTGTAGGCCAGCCCCAGCCTGTGTCCTCTGGCAAATTTCTTGATCACTGACAAGAAGGCTGTGCATTCCTATGGCAGTCACACCCTTTCAAAGAGGTCTGAATCAAGTCCTTGTGAAAGAAGGGGGACTGGTTCCTTCAGAGTCCTTGCTGTCTTTCAGCCTGCCTATTACTTCTAGATCATGGAAAGTCCCCTTTGATTCTTTGTTATCATTAATCACTTTTTAAAACTTTTATCTTATTTTTTTTTTTTTGTGGTGCTAAGGATCAAACCTAGTGCCTCACAAGTCCTAGGCAAGCGCTCCACCACTGAGCCACAACCCGAGCCCCCATTAGTCACTTTTAGTAGCTAACAATTGTATTAAACTTTTCTGTTCAAATTACTGTTTTCTGTCTCCTGACTAATATATAAGCAAATGTCTAACATCAGATAAATAGAGAGGTAAATCAGCATGTTTATACCATGGAATACTATTCAGAAGTAAAGAGAAATGAATTACTGATGCATGCAACAAGGTGAATGGCTTGTCAAAAATATGCTGACTCAGCAACAGCGAGGGGCTAAGCAACTCAGTGAGACCCTGTCTCTAAATAAAATACAAAATGTGGCTGGGGATGTGGCTCAGTGGTTGAGTACACACGCCTGCAATCCCAGTGACTTTGGAGGCTGAGGCAAGAGTACCACAAGTTCAAGGCCAACCTCAGCACTTTTAGGAACCCTCAGCAAATGAGCAAGACTCTACCTTGGGTGGGTGCGGGGGGGGGGGGGGACCAGGGATGTAGCTTAATGGTAAAACACCCCTTAGTTCAATTTCTAGTACCAAAAAAATGCTGAGCAAAAGATGTCAGACACATAAGAGTCCATAGTTTATTAGTCATTTATACAAAATTCTAGAATGAACAGGAAATAGATCAGTGGTTGCCTGAGCCGGGGGGCAGGGGATGGGGAGCAGTGCAAAAGGAACTTTTTGGAATAATAGGAAAAATTCATATCTTGATTGTGATGGTGATTTCACAGATGCATACATTTGTAAAATTCCATTGAATTATGCTCTTAAAATGAGAGCATTTTAATATAGATAAATTATATATATATATAGATGTATTAGATCTCTAAAAATCTGTTTATAAGCTAGGCAAGGTTATGCACACCTCTAAACCCAGCTACTCAGGAGTCTGAGGCAGGTCACTCACAACTTTGAGGCCAGCCCAAGCAACTCAGTGAGATTCTGTTTAAAAAAAAAAAAAAAAAGACTGAAGATGTAACTCAATGATATAGCACCCCTAGGTTCAACCCCACTATAGGAAAAAAGGAAGGAAGGAAGGAAAGATTTACATCAATTTTTAATTGCATCCTATGTTTCAAAACTTCACACTTCCTAAGCTTCTTATTTGTTGATTGACAAGAATTGATTCAAATTCTTAGAAAAATCTCGTTTTATTTTGATTTTTTTTTTTTTGGGCTGGCAGTTTTTGAGCTAGTTTGGTGTGCTGGTAGAAGGACAGTCTCTAGAGTCATACTGCTTAGGTTCAAATGTCACTTCTCCCTTTAGTATCTATAAGACAATTTGTTTAATGTCACTTAAACTTTAATTCCCTTATATGAAAAATGAGGATCAAAATAAGATTGTTGTGGGCTGGGGCGGTGGCTCAGTGGCAGAATGCTTGCCTGGCATGTGAGAGGCACTGCGTTCGATTCTCAGCACCACATACAAATAAATAAAAAAATAAAGGTCTATTAACAACTAAAAAAAAATTTTTAAAAATAGGATTGTTGTGAGGTTTGAAGAAGATAATTCATAGCATGCTTAGCCCACTGCCTGGATGCAGAATGTATTCAATATGTGTAAAGTGTCTTTTCTATATGCCAAGCATTGAGCTAAATATTTTAACATACAATATCTCATATCTAACTTTTAGCGGAAGGTATAAGATCTGAAAATCAGTGTATAAATGTTATAAATATTTGAAATTATTAATGAATAGTCCAAGAGGAGCAGTGTTTTGGAGGTAGCACCCCAGAATACCGCAGGTATGACCAATTATAATTAGGGCCAATGGAAATATGCCACACCTCACTGAGGACCCACTCAATGAGGATGAATACTGGGGAGGGGTGTGGAACAGCTCTGTGCCTCTGCTGGTACTGACAGCAGAGAGTGTAGGAGTCAACTTGGCATCCAAAGTGGGCCACAATGTCTAGATGGTGTCAGCAAAAGGGCTCATGAGCTTTTGATATTGCTAAAAGTGACAGAAGAAAGGACCCAATGTAGGTGGCATTCAGAAGTCTGGGCAATTAGCTTCAGGAAATTTATCAAGGAGTCACACATTCTCCAGTTAAATCAAGAGGATATAGTGGATTTAATTGTGCCCCCCCCAAAAGTGTCCAAATCCTAATTCCTGATGCTTGCAAATGTGACCTTATTTGAAAATAGACTCACTTCAGATGTAATTAAGGATCTAAAAATTAGATCCTCTGGATTTAAGGTGGGCTCTAAATTCAATCATTGGTGTCCTTAGAAAGGAAAGGTAAATTTGAGACACAGACACACAGAAAGCAAGATCATTTGAAGACAGAGGCGGAGACTGGAGTGATGTTGCTACAAGCCAAGAAATACCAAGGCAAGGGGATCACTTCAGCGTCGAATGTCAGGCCAGCCTGGGCAATATAACAAGACCTGGAAGTTCTCTTTCAATTAGCTTCATCAGCAATAGAGTCTGTATGAAATAATAGAATTTGGCTGGCTGTGGTGGCTCACGCCTGTAATCCCAGCACTTAGGGAGACTGAGACAGGAGAATCGTGAGTTCAAAGCCAGCCTCAGCAACGGCGAGGCGCTAAACAACTCAGTGAGACCCTGTCTCTACATAAAACACAAAATAGGGTTGGGGATGTGGCTCAGTGGTTGAGTACTCCTGAGTTCAATCCCTGGTACCAAATAATAATAATAATAATAATAATAATAGAATTTGTTCTCCATCTGTTGGTGTCCTAGTCCTTATCTCTTAATTGGGTCTGATCTTAAGAGAGAGATGAAGTTGTACATTAATCTTTAAAAACCCAATAGTACTCTGTTTCTGATTTTGGCCTCTTTAGACCATTTGGTATTTGTTTTCAGGCTCTGTCCCATTTTCTGCTTCAAATCTATCATAGTCTATTGGGTACTTGGATTTTCTGTTTAGACTTTCTCATTATGCCTAGTTTATTAGAATTTCATATACCTTATATGCAAATGTCAGTCTCTATCCATGAGCCCCTGGTTTCTATGCATCTTGAATTCAGCTTTGGTAACCTACTTAGGTCTCCAGTTCTTTCACAGATTGGGCCCTTGCCAGTTACCCTCTGTGTTAGCAACAAATTACCACCAGCTTTGTGGTTTAAAGAATAGAAATGTTAGGGGCTGTGGTTGTAGTTCAGTGGCAGAGCGCTTGCCTAGCATGTGTGAGGCACTGGGTTTGATCCTCAGCATCACATAAAAATAAATTTAAAAAAATAAAGGTATTGTGTCCATTTACAATTTAAAATTTTTTTAAAAGATCAGAAATTTATTTTCTCATAGTTCTCATAGTTCTAGAGGCTAGAATGCTGAAGTCAAGGGCTGGCAAAGTTGGTTCCTTCTGAAGGTGTGAAGAAGAATCCATCTGTCTCTCTTCCTAGATTCTGATTTCTGTAGGCAACTGGCATTTCTTGGCTTGTAGCAACATCACTCCAGTCTCTGCCTCTGTCTTCAAATGATCTTGCTTTCTGTGTGTCTGTGTCTCAAATTTACCTTTCTTCTTACCTAGGAAGCAAATAAGTTATATAGTCCTGAGAACAAGTGATGTCCAGACAAGAAAGCTAGCCAAAGATGAAGCCAACATAGAGAATGGGAAAAAGACAAAAGAATCACTGAGGGGGGGCTGGGATTGTGGCGCAGTGGTAGCGTGCTTGCCTAGCACGCGTGAGGCGCTGGGTTCGATCCTCAGCACCACATAAAAACAAAGATATTCTGTCCACCTACAACTAAAAAAATAAATAAATGTTTAAAAAAAAAAAAAAAAAAGAATCACTGAGGGGCTGGGATTGTAGCTCAGCGGTAGAGCGCTTGCCTCGCATGCGTGAGGCCCTGGGTTCGATCCTCAGCACCACGTATAAATAAATAAATAAATAAAACAAATGTCTATTGACAACTAAAAAAAAAAATATTAAAAAAAAAAAAAAGAATCACTGAAAAGTAAATTATATCAAGAACTCTGGATCAAATAATTCAGGAAGCCTGTCCAGTATCTGGAATTTGTCAGTTAAAGGGAATCAAAATGTTCTTACTGTTCCAACCAATTTGAGTAATTTTCTTCTACTTGCAACTAAAAGTATATTGCAAAAAAAAGTTTGATTTCTAAATACCCTTATAGAAACAAACAAATAAATAAACCACATATTTTAAATTGAAAAGAGAAGAAATATATTATTCTATATGCTAGAGACATGACCATACTGTGCCTCTAGAGCTTCAGGCAACTATGGTAGACTCCCTCCTGGGAATCAGGGCCCATAAGATGGGGAATAGCACATACCTGTAGTCCCAGCTACCTGGGAGGCTGAGGCAGGAAATCCCTTAAAACAGGTGTGGGCGACATAGTAAGACTCCATCAAAGAAGGAAGAAATCTTGGTAGTCTTTTGCATAAATTAGCCAGGTTCTTTCTCACTGCACCAAAGTCAAGAATATAAGAAAATCAATTAGAATGCAGACTTTATGTAAAAGTTTAGAATATTTATACCCTTTGACTCATCAGTTCTGCTTCTTTCCTACAAAGCCAGGTGTGGTAGTGCACACTTGTAAGCATAGTAACTCAAGAGGCTGAAGCAGGAGGATCTCAAGTTCAAAGTCATTCTGGGCAACTTAGCAAGACCTTGTCTCAAAATAAAAATAAAAATGACTGAGAATATAGTTCAGTGGTAGAACACCTCCATGTTTAATCCCCAGTAACATAAAAAAAACTTTCTATAAATAACAATGGTTTTAAAAGTCTGATATATCTACATGATGCAGAGCTAAGAGTAAGGATGCACTGATGGGAGAAAATTATCAAATAGGTGGTTGAAAAACATTTAGTATGATCTTATTTTTCATGTTAAAAATAAGTTGTATACATATGCTTGTGCATAAAAGCATCTGAAAGGCTTCCACATTTTATGTTTCATATCCCATATTGCTAAAAATTTGCGACAGGAATCCATTCCTTATTGTAATTCCAAACCTCTCTTTTTAAAGAGTGCATATATGTTTTTCTGTGAGAAAAGCTGATCAACTTTGTAAATCATGGCTATTCTCATAAATAACTCAAACTTGGAACTATGATAATGGGACTTACTCTTGGGACTATTTCAAATGACTATTCAAATGACTATACAAACATTCACATATGCATATACATTCACACTTGCATGCTTGAAAATTCATTCATTATTCAACATTTTTTAATTTTAATTTTTTCTCTCTTTCTTTCTTCTTCTTCTTCTTCTTCTTCTTTTTTTTTTTTTGTACTGGGGATTGAGCCCAGGGGTGCTTTACCAAGCCTTTTTTATTTTTATTTTGAAACACTAAGTTTCTCTCTAAGGTGCAAAGGCTACTCCCAGCTGGGGCAGGGGCTGGGGATATTGCTCAGCGTTAATGCACCACTGGGTTCAATCCTCAGAACTACAGAAAGACAAAGAAAAAACAACATCTCACTCATTGATTCTTTCCTACACCAAATTCAGAGGCACTTGTAATTTGTCCCACACTGTATAATATTGCTTTATTAATTATTTTAGCCATATTGTCTTAATCTGTTTCAACAAAATACCATAAACTGGATGGCTTGTAAGCTACAGAAATTTATTTGCTCAGTCTTGGCTAGAAAGTCTAAGATTTGGGCACAGAAGATTCAATGTCTGTTGAGGCTGGTTTTTTTTTTTTTTTTTTTTTTTTTTGGTACTGGGGATTGAACTCAGGGGCACTCGACCACTGAGCCACATCCCCAGCCCTATTTTGTGTTTTATGTAAAGACAGGGTCTCACTGAGTTGCTTAGTTGCTTAGCACCTCGCCGTTGCTGAGGCTGGCTTTGAACTCGCGATTCTCCTGTCTCAGCCTCCCTAAGTGCTGGGATTACAGGCTTGAGCCACCACGCCCAGCTTGTTGAGGCTGTTTTTTGATTCACAGACCATGCCTTCTTGCTGTGTCCTTACATGGGGGAAGGGATGAGCTAGTTCTTGGAGCCTTTTTTATAAGGGCACTAATTCCATTTTGAAGGCTCCCTCCCTCATGACCTAATTAATAACCTCTCAAGAACTCACCTCCTAAATACTATTACTTGGTGGGTGTTTGGGTTGCAACACTTGAATTTAAGACAACAAACATTCAGACCATAGCATCAATTCTTTCTTCACAACTCAGCACTGAGAGCTTCTGAGACTTGAGAACTGTTTTCTTTTTCCTCACTTCCACATTCCACACAGTTTATACTTTCAGAAAATTGATTGACTAAATGCATCTCTCGGCTTTCTCAACAAAGAGCGTAGATCTGAACTAAAAATAGAAATAGAAATAGCAGATCCTCTGTGCTTTCCAGTCATAATCAATATGACTATTCATGAGGCAATTATTTTAAGCTTAGCAATTTAGCCACAATCCTATCATTGAATTAGGCTTGAAATCTTAGAGAGAAATCTCAAGACGTTTATTTGCCTTAACTAACTTCTAAGCAATCCTCCTCCTCCAAGCTTATAGCCCCCTCCACAGGCTCCCTTTTCTAGGGAGCAATTTTAGCTTATATAATAGGTTTTTAAAAACATTTTGGAAATTACCTTATTCCGTTTTAAGAAAACTATAAACTCCTCTCTCTTCTCTCTCTTTCTCAAGAATTCTTTTCCTATGACTATTTCCTTAAACTTTAGACTCAATAACTTTAATTTCAGACTCAAACAATAATTAAAGGTGGCAAGAAAGACGCTGGGAGAAAAGCCAATCTAATTGTACTATCCCAAATAATTGTTTCTTACTTCCAGCTTGCCCATTGTGAATTTTTTTTGAAGAAAAAAATTAATACCACATTCCAACAATCTCCAAACAAGTAAAAATTATAATCTGGTGGATGACTATTTAAAGTAACAGAATCCAAGGCAACATAAGAGGCTTCATTTTGGATACGCATGCTATTAACTGAAAGTAGGAGAGAGCATTATCTAGCAGTGAAGAGTCAGAAGCATGAATCAACCATGTTAGATCTACACACCCACTTCGTCAAGGTTTGAAATGGATAAAATG
>PVHX01015357.1:32580-47152 GCA_004024805.1 Geosciurus inauris
GCTCACGCTTGTAATCCCAGCACTTAGGGAGGCTGAGACAGGAGGATCGCGAGTTCAAAGCCAGCCTCAGCAATGGCGAGGCACTAAGCAACTCAGTGAGACCCTGTCTCTACATAAAACACAAAATAGGGCTGGGGATATGGCTCAGTGGTCGAGTGCCCCTGAGTTCAGTCCCTGGTGCCAAAAAAAAAAAAAAAAAGAAATGGATAAAATGACTTCACCTCCCTGTATTTAGCTTCTCTGTCCTGAAATTATAAGCAAATTTTTTTATCACTTCACAATATTGTAGACTACCTCAGCTTAGAAAACACCAAAGGCCTCAAAGAGATTAATTTGTGAAGAAGTAACCCTATGCAAAAAAGTAGTCTTCATTTAAATTGGAGTGTTAGGTCTTGAAATTAGGGCAACAGCTATTTTTCAAATATGAAATCTCATTTTCAAAGGTAGATTATAATTCAAATTATACATTTTAATTTTTTTCTTCCAGAAGTACCAAGTTGAGAAGATTGAATAAAATTAAACACATTTCACACATTTTTGCTTGATTTCCTTAGCTTTAACAAATATCATTAAATATATGCCTCTTTGTGATTAAGGTTTTTTTTGTTTTGGTACTGGGGATTGAACTCAGGGGCACTTGACTACTGAGACACATCCCCAGCCCTATTTTGTGTTTTATGTAGAGACAGGGTCTCACTGAGTTGAGTGGCTTAGCGCCTCGCCATTGCTGAGGCTGGCTTTGAATTCGCAATTCTCCTGTCTCAGCCTCCCAAAGTGCAGGGATTACAGGCATGCGCCACCACGCCCAGCTTAAGTTTTAATATATATGTCATCAAGCAAATTACTAAAAAGAATAGTTTATTATAAGCCTTTAAAAAATGAATAAAGATTTTGGCACATACCTTTAATTCCAGCTACAAGGGCAGGGGCCTGGGACAAGAAGATCGTCACATTCAAGGTCAGGCTGTGCACCTTAGTGAGATACTGCCTCAAATTAAAAAATAAGTCTGATGCCGTGGCACATGCCTGTAATCCAAGCTGCTTGGGAGGCTGAGGCAGGAGGATTGCAAGTTCAAAGCCAGCCTCAGCAACTTAGTGAGGCCCTAAGCAACTTAGCCAGACCCTATCTTAAACTTAAAACATAAAAAGGGCTGGGGGCAGATGAACCCTGGCCCGATGCACAGAGCAGGCGAAAGAGGCAAAGGAGACCCACCCAAGCTCAACACGTGGAGCAGGAGACCAACTGCACTACAGCCCCCCATCTGCCAACCGGTGGCTGTACCAGCCTGCTTCCATCTGGAGACAACAGCCAGGACCAGGAAGACCATCACCAAGATCCCTTTAGGCCTGGTTACACCAGAGGTGAGGTATTGGTAACCTGCAGGGACACTACAAGATTACAGCATAGAAACTGTAATACCTCAGATCTGCGCTGCTAGAGAGGAAGACACATGAACAACATGAAAAAACAAGGGAAGAAAGTGACCCAAACAAATCAGGATGCTACAATAATAGAATCCATGGACAGCACAATAGATGAAATGTCAGAGAAGGAGTTCAGAACAAACATAATTAAAATGATCTGTGAAGTACAGAATAGTATACGAGAGCAATTACAGGTAACAATTGATCAAGCAACAAAGAGATTAGAGAGCAAATACAGGCAACCATTGATCACTCCAACAAAGATAAGAGAACAAATACAGAGAGCAAAAGATTACTTCAAGAGGGCTGGGATTGTAGCTCAGCGGTAGAGCGCTTGCCTCGCATGCGTGAAGCCCTGGGTTCGATCCTCAGCACCATGTACAAAGCAATAAAATAAAGACATTGTGTCCATCTACAACTAAAAAAAAAAAAATTAAAAAAAAAAAAAAAAAAAAAAATAAAAAAAAAAAAAAAAAAAAAAAAAAAAAAAAAAAAAAAAAAAAAAAAAAAAAAAAAAAAAAAAAAAAAAAAAAAAAAAAAAAAAAAAGATTACTTCAAGAAAGAAATAGATTTCTGAAAAAAAAGAAAAGAAAACAGAAATCCTTGAAATGAAGGAAACAATAAACCAAAGAAAAACATTCAATAGAAAGCATCACCAACAGACTAGATCACTTGGAAGACAGAACCTCAGGCAATGAAAACAAAATATATAATCTTGAAAATAAAGTTGACCACACAATGAAGATGGTAAGAAACCATGAACAGAATATCCAAGAATTATGAGATAGTATCAAGAGACCAAATCTAAGAATTATCCGGATAATGGAAGGCACAGAGGTACAAACCAAAGGAATGCACAATCTCTTCAATGAAATAATATCAGAAAATCTCCCAAACATGAAGAATAAATAGGAAAATCAAATACAAGAGACTTACAGGACACCAAGTGCACAATACTACAACAGATCTATACCAAAGCACATTATAATGAAAACGCCTAGCATACACAATAAGGACAGAATTTTAAAAGCCACAAGAGAGAAGTTTCAGATTACATTCAGGGGGAAACCAATTTGGAGCTCAGTAGATTTCTCAACCCAGACCCATAAAGACAGAAGATCCTGAAACAATATATACCAAGCTCTGAGAGAAAATGGATGCCAACCAAGAATCTTTTCTCCAGCAACATTAAACTTCAGATTTGATGATGAAATAAAAACCTTTCATGATAAACTAAAGTTAAAAGAATTTATAGGGGCTGGGGCTGTAGCTCAGTGGTAAAGTGCTTGCCTAGCATGTGTGAAGCACTGGGTTTGACTCTCAGCACCACATAAAAATAAATAAATAAAATAAAGGTATTGTTTCCATCTACAAATAAAAATATTTAAAAAAAGAAAGAAAAGAAAAGAAGCTGGGCACGGTGGCACAAGCCTGTAATCCCAGCACTTAGGGAGGCTGAGACAGGAGAATTGCAAGTTCAAAGCCAGCCTCAGCAACAGTGAGGCGCCAAGCAACTCAGTGAGACTCTGTCTCTACATGAAACACAAAATAGGGCTGGGGATGTGGCTCAGTGGTCGAGTGCCCCTGAGTTCAATCTGCAGTACCAAAAAAGGAAAAAAAGAAAAGAAAAGAATTTTTTATTGAGAAAGCCTGCACTACAGAACATTCTCAGCAAAATATTCCACGAGGAGGAAATGAAAGATAACAATGAAAACTGGCAAAGGGAGGAACTACACTAAAGGAAAAGCCAATCAAAGGAGAAATCAAGTCAACGTCAAAACCAAAATAAACCAAAATGACCAGGAATACAAACCATATTTCAATAATAACCCTGAACATTGATGGTCTAAACTCATCAATTAAAAGACATAGAACAGCAGATTAGATTAAAAAAAAAAAAAAAGACCAAACAATATGCTGCTTTCAAGAGACTCATCTCATAGAAAAAGACATCAACAGATTGAAGGTGAAAGGATGGGAAAAAACATCCCACTCACATGGACCACGTAAACAAGCAGGGGTTTCCATCTTCATATCAGATAAAGTAGACTTCAAACCAAAGATAGAAGGTTTAAAGAAGGTCATTTCATACTGCTTAAGGGAACCACACATCAACAAGACATAACAATCATAAATATCTATGCCCTGAACAATGGAGCATCCATGTATAACAAACCCTTCTTAATTTCAAGAATCAAGTAGACCACAATGCAATAATACTGGGTGACTTTAAAGCACTGCTCTCACCACTGGACAGATATTCCAAACTAAAGCTAAATAAAGAAACCATAGAACTCAATAATACAATCAATAATTTAGAATTAACAGACATATACAGATATTTCTTTCTTTTCTTTTTTTGGTACTGGAGATTGAACTCAGGGGCACTTGACCACTGAGCCACATCCCCAGCCCTATTTTGTGTTTTATGTAGAGACAGGGTCTCACTGAGTTGCTTAGTGCCTCGCCGTTGCTGAGACTGGCTTTGAACTCGTGATTCTCCTCTCAGTCTCCCTAAATGCTGGGATTACAGGATTGCACCACCACTCCTGACTTACAGAATGTTTCATCCATCAACAAGTGAATACACTTTTTTCTCAGCAGCACATGGATCCTTCTCTAAAATAGACCATATGTTATGCCACAAAGCAAGTCTTAGCAAATACAAAAAAACAGAGATACTACCCTGCATTCTATCAGACAATAATGGAATGAAATTAATAACAAAATAAAAAATAGAAACTACTCCAACACCTGGAGAATAAAAAATACACAATTGAAGGACACATGGATAACAGAAGACATCAGGGAGGAGATAAAAAAAACTCTTAGAAGTAAATGAAAACTCTAATACAACATATCAAAATCTCTGGGACACTATGAAGGCTGTGTTAAGAGAAAAGTTCATTGCATTAAGTTCATTCATTAAAAGATGAAAAAGTCAACAAATAAATGACCTGACACTACATTTCAAAGCCCTAGAAAAAGAGGAACAAATCAACACCAAAAGAAGTAGAATACAGGAAATAATTAAAATCAGGGCTGAAGCCAATAAAATTGAAACAAAAGAAATAATTTTAAAAATTGACAAAACAAAAAGCTGGTTCTTTGAAAAATGAAATAAAATTGACAACCCTCAGCCACCCTGACAAGGAGAGAGAAAACTCAGATTACTAAAATTTGTGATGAAAAAAGAAATATCACAACAGACACTAATGAAATACAGAAGATTATTAGAAACTGTTTTGAAATTTATACTTCAGTAAAATAGAAAATCCTGAAGACACTGACAAATTTCTAGAGCATATGATCTGCCCAAACTGAATCAGGAGGACTTACACAACTTAAACAGATCAATTTCAAGCAAGGAAATAGAAGATGCCATCAAAAGCTTACCAACCAAGAAAAACCCAGGACCAGATGGATTCTCAGCTGTTCTACCATACCTTCAAAGAAGAATTCATACCAATACCCCTCAAATCATTCCATGAAATAGAAAAGGAGGGCCGGGCGCCGTGGTGCGTGCCTGTAATCCCAGTGGCTAGGGAGGCTGAGACAGGAGAATCGTGAGTTCAAAGCCAGCCTCAGCAACAGTGAGGCACTAAGCAACTCAGTGAGACCCTGTCCCTAAATGAAATACAAAATAGGGCTGGGGATGTGGCTCAGTGATTGAGTGCCCCTGAGTTCAATCCCTGGTACCAAAAAGAAAAAAAAAGAAATGGAAAAGGAAGGAACCCTACCAAAATCATTCTATGAGCCTAGTATCACCTTGATTCCAAAACCAGACAAAGACACATCAAATAAAAAAAACTTTAGACCAATATCCCTGATGAACATAGACCCAAAGATTCTCAATAAAATCCTGGCAAATTGTATACAAAAACATATTTAAAAGATAGTACACCACGATCAAATGGGTTTCATCCCAGGTATGCAAGGTTGGTTCAACATATGAAAATCAATAAACGTAATTCATAACATCAATAGGCTTATAGACAAAAATCATATGATTATTGCAATAGATGCTGAGAAAGCATTTGACAAAATATAGCACCTCTTCACGTTCAAAACACTAGAAAAACTAGAGATAGTAGGAACATACCTCAACATTGTAAAAGCAAAACCGCAGGCCAACATCATCCTAAATGCAGAAAAATTGGAAAATTCTCTAAAAACCAGAACAAGACAGAGATGCCCTCTTTCATTACTTCTATTCAACATGGTCCTTGAAACACTAGCTAGAGCAATTAGACAAATGAAAGAAATTAAAGGGATATGAATAGGAAAAGAAGAACTCTAACTCTCATTATTTGTTGATGACATGATTTTATACTTCAAGAATCCAAAAAATTCCACCAGAAAACTTCCAGAATTAATAAATGAATTCAGCAAAGTAACAGGATACAAAATCAATACCCATAAATCAAATGCATTTTTATACATCAATGATGAATCCACTGTATGAGAAATTAGGAAAACTAGGGGAGTAAATTAGGAAAACTACCCCATTCACAATAGCCTCAAAAACAAAAAAAAACAAACAAACAAAAAAAAACTTGGGAATCAATTTAACAAAAAAGGTGAAAAACCTCTGTAATGAAAACTTCAGGACACTAAAGAAAGAAATTGAAAAAGATCTTAGAAGATGGAAAGATCTCCCATGCTCTTGGATAGGCAGAATCAATATTGTCAAAATGGCCATACTACCCAAAGTGCTATACAGATTCAATGTGATTCCAATTAAAATCCCAATGTCTTTCCTTACAGAAATAGAGAAAGCAATCATAAAATTCATTTGAAGCCAGGCACGGTGGCTCAAGCCTGTAATCCCAGCACTTAGGGAGGCTGAGACAGGAGAATTGCGAGTTCAAAGCCAGCCTCAGCAATGGCGAGGTGCTAAGCAACTCAGCGAGACCCTGTCTCTACATAAAACACAAAATAGGGCTGAGGATGTGGCTCAGTGGTCAAGTGCCCCTGAGTTCAATCCCCAGTACCAAAAAAAAAAAAAAAAAATTTATTTGAAAAAATAAGAGACCCAGAATAGCCAAAGAAATCCTTAACAAGAAGAGCAAAGCAGGAGGCATCACAATACCAGGCCTTAGGGGCTGGGATTGTAGCTCAGTGGTAGAGCGCTTGCCTCGTGCGTGAGTCACTGGATTCAATCCTCAGCACCACATAAAAAATAAATAAAGATATTAAAAAAAAAATACCAGGCCTTAAACTATAATACAAAGCTATAGTAACAAAACAGCATGGTATTGGCACCAAAATAGACATGTAGACCAATGAATGGTACAGAAGACACAGAGACAAACCCACATAAATACAATTATCTCATACTAGACAGAGGAGCAAAAAACATACATTGGAGAAAAGATAGCCTCTTCAACAAATAGTATTGGGAAAACTGGAAATCCACATGCAGCAAAATGAAATTAAACCCCTATTTCTCACCATTCACAAAACTCAACTCAAAGTGGATCAAGGACCTAGGAATTAGACCAGAGACCTTGCACCTACTTGAGGAAAATGTAGGCCCAAATCTTCATCATGTTGGATTAGGCCCTGACTTCCTTAACAAGACTTCTAAAGCTCAAGAAATAAAAGCAAGAATCAATAAATGGGATGGATTCAAACTAAAAAGCTTCTTCTCAGCAAAAGAAACAATCAGTGAGGTGAACAGAGAGCCTATACTCTAGGAGCAAATTTTTGCCACATGCACATCAGATAGTGTACTGATCTCCAGGATATATAAAGAACTCAAAAAATTCAACACCAAAAAAACAAACAACCCAATCAATAAATGGGCTAAGGAGCTGAATAGACACTTCTCAGAAGAAGATATATAATCAATCAACAAATATATGAAAAAATGTTCAACATCTCTAGCAATTAGACAAATGCAAATCAAAACTACTCTAAAATTTCATCTCACGCCAGTCAGAATGGCAGTTATCAAGAATATAAATAACAATAAGTGTTGGTGAGGGTTTGGGGAAAAGGCACATCATACTTTGCTGGTGGAATTGCAAATTGGTGCAATCAATTTGGAAAGCAGTATGGAAATTCCTTAGAAAACTTGGAATAGAACCACCATTTGACCCAGCTATCCCACTCCTGGGTCTATACCCAAAGGACTTAAAATCAGCATACTATAGTGACATAGCCACTTCAATGTTTATAGCAGCTCAATTCACAATAGCTAAATAGTGCAACCAACCTAGATGCCCTTCGATAGATGAATAAAGAAACTGGTATATATACACAATGGAATATTACTCAGCATTAAAAGAGAATAAAATTATGGCATTTGCAGGTAAATGGATGGTGTTGGAGAATATCATGCTAAGTGAAGTAAGCCAATACCCCAAAACCAATTAGTGGATGCTGGTCCATAATGGAGCGGGAGGGCATGGGAAGAATGGAGGAACTTTGGGCAAAGGAGAGGGAGTGGAGGGGGCATGGGGGCAGGAAAGATGGTGAAATGAAATGGATATCATTACCCTAGGTACATGTATGACTGCACATATGGTGCTACTCTACATTGTGTACAACCAGAGAAATGAAAAATTGTGCTCCATTTGGGTACAATGAATCAAAATGCATTCTACTGTCATGTATACCTAAATAGAATAAATAAATTTTAAAAATTAAAATTAAAAAAAAAGGGCTGGGGATGTGGCTCAGTGGTAGAACACTTGCCTACATGTGGAAGGCCTAGAGTTCAATCTCCAGTATCAAAAATAAAATGAGTAAAGGGAGGGCTGGGGTGTAGCTTGGTGGTAGAGTACTTGCCTAGTATGCTTGAAGCTCTGAGTTCAATCCCCAGTAACCCCATGCCCACAAAAAAAAAAAAAAAAGAGAGAGAGAGAAAGAGAGACTAGAGAATTTGTAGGCAACTCTCAGACATATATGGTTTTGAATTTTAAGTTAAGAACATGAAATTCAAGCTTAGAATACCCATTTAAATCTTTTAATAAGTTCCCTTTCTATAAATCCAGGAGTTATTTATAAACTGAATCCATTTTGTAATTTGCATTGCAAGTGAAAAGAATTAGGAATATCTTAGTGAGAGACCCATACTAATAGAATTTATAGCTAGGAATTTAAAAATATTGTGGCGCTACCTTTTCAACGTTGTTAGTAAAAGTGAGTTCTGGAGCTTCCTCTGTGGCAACATATGGTCACATTATAATAAAGAACCAAGGCAATAAAAGAATTTAAAATTTTAAGCTTAAAATTTTTACTGAAAAGTGGAAATCTTGCTAAGTTAATATCTGAATTTAGACACTGAAACATTTTGTCTTGTAAAGTATTTTAAAATGTTATCGCTGGCCGCAGACAGGCAGTAACTACACAAAGGTAGCAATTAATGTGACAGCAGTTGGGTACTGAGGCCAAATTAAGGGAAATTATTTTCTCTTCATTGCCATGATTGGGAGTGTATAGGAGGCTCACAGAAGCTAGATAAAGGAGGTTTTGGTTAAATACACACTACTTTTTATATTCATCTTGAAATATACAAGTCGACAAAATCCTTTCTAAAAAAGCCACCCTAAAGCAAGTGAAATATATAAAACAATTAGCAATCTTGTGTGTCTGTTTTTGAATAGCAACCCTAGGCTCCAAAAATGAGCTAAATATTGAATTATTATCTTAAGCTTTTTATTATGGAAATTTCCAAACATACACAAAATTGAAAGAATAGAATAATGAACCCCCACATGCCTATTACTCAGATACATTTGGCAACATATGACCAATCTCTTTCATTTACATCCACAGTTGCCACCCCTTCCACACTATATTATTCAAAATCAACTGTTGGGGGCTGGGATTATGGCGCAGTGGTAGCGTGCTCGCCTAGCACGCATAAGGCACTGGGTTCGATCCTCAGCACCACATAAAAATAAAATAAAGATATTCTGTCACCTACAACTAAAAAATAAACATTTTAAAAAAATAAATAAATAAATAAATAAAATCAACTGTTGGGGGCTGTGAGTATAGGTCAATGATATAGTGCTTGCTAGTATGAGTGAGGCCCTGGGTTTGATCCCCAGCAACACACACAAAATAAACAAAATAAAAATAAAACAAAAAGGGGCACAAATTTCTCTTGGATTACTGGTCTTTTAAAAAATACATAAATCGGGCTGGGGCTGGGGCTCAGCGGTAGAGTGCTTGCCTCGCATGCGTGAGGCCCTGGGTTCGATCCTCAGCACCACATACAAAGCAACAAAATAAAGACATTGTGTCCATCTACAACTAAAAAAAAAATTAAAAAAAAATACATCAATCAATCAATCAATTGGGCACAGTGGCACGCACCTGTAATCCCACCACCTTGGGAAGCTAAGACAGGAGAATAGCTAAGTTCAAAGCCAGCCTCAGCAACAGCAAGGCACTAAGCAACTCAGTGAGACTATGTCTCTAAATAAAATACAAAAAAGGGCTGGGAATGTGGCTCAGTGGTCAAGTACCCTGAGTTCAATCTCTGGACCCCCCCAAAAAAAGAAAAGAAAAAAGAAAAAAAACCCCACCTCAACTGTTGACATCATATCAGATCATTCTGCTAGAAAACACTGGTTTCTAAATATAATCATGCCAGCAATACACCTACAAAAAATAAACACCTTGCTGGACACGGTGGCATATTTCTATAATCCTAAGGACTCAGGAAACTGAGGCAGGAGGATTACAAATTCAAGGGCAGCCTCTACAACTTAGTGAGACCTTGTCTCAAAATAAAAAAATAAAACAAGGGAATGGGAATGTAGTTCAGTGGTAAAGCTCCCCCCAATCCCGGGTACCAAAAACAAAAAAACAAAAACAAATATGCACAAAAACTCCACCAGAATCTGAGTTTTGGGTTTAATTATTCCCATGTAATACTTTTTTTTTTAATTTTTTTTAGTTGTAGATGGACACAATGTCTTTATTTTATTGCTGTGTATGTGGTGCTGAGGATCGAACCCAGGGCCTCACGCATGCGAGGCAAGCGCTCTACCACTGAGCTACAATCCCAGCCCCCCCATGTAATACTTGAATTGTTTTGCTGTCTTGAGATTACATTAAAATAATGCTTGTGGATCTTATAACTCATGTTCCTATGTTTGATAGATTGGTTAGTTGATTTTATCCAGAGACCAGAAATGTAGCAAGTTGATTGCAGGATAAGAAACAGCGAGACTGAAACCAACTCCTCTGCTTTTGAAAATAACTTGCCTAACAGCAAAGAAATAATACATGAGAAAATAGATATGCATACCCCATTATATAATATTATATAACATATGCATGTACCAGCCATCATATAGTACCTCATAATATGTGCAGTTTTTACGTGTCAATTAGAGAGAGAAAAATAAAAATAAAAATTTCTCTAAATCTAGAATAGAAGGAGTGATATTTTGACCTCCCTGCTAAAGCCATGGCTGATTTTCAACTGGTCTGCACCACTATTGGTGTTTTCGTTATTAAAATAATAGTTGTCAGGGCTGGGGTTGTGGCTCAGTGCTAGAGCACTTGCCTAGCATGTGTGAGGCACTGGGTTCAATTCTCAGCACCACATATAAATAAATAAAATAAAGGTCCATCAACAACTAAAAAAATATTTTGAAAAAATAGTTGTCATATAAAAAGGTTGATAACTAACTACTGCCCTAGCACTCCCAATTCCAGCTGCCCTCTTCTCTTCTAGTTTTCTGGTCTGGACCTGAGCAGTCCAAGGCTCTGGTTGACAACTCTTGGTTCCTTAGAGGGCAATGCCTGGTCTTCTTGGGTCTGTTAGTCTGCTGTCACATAAACAATTACTGTTACTACTGGTGGGAATTGCAGCCTCCACAGAGTACCAAAATGATTGTTATATATACCATGAGGATCACTTTTACCTAAATTCCTTTGTTATTTTCTCTCATTTGGAAGTTTTCTCTTATTTGTTATTTTCTCTTAATTGGAGTATTGGGCTGAATGTGGACTCCAGAGTCAGGGTTGATTCAGATCAAGGCTCCATCTTCTCTGTTGTCGTTTCAGTGTCTTCATGGATAAAATGATGATGATGATACTAATATCCACTTCATCAGATTGATGGGAGGGTTGAATGAGATACTCCTTCAGTGTCCCAATGTCTAAATTGCCCACATGGAGAACTCTTGATTTTCTCTCTCAAACCTGATCTTCAGATAGTTCTTCCCATTTTAGCTCTTGGGACCCCAATTCACAGTTGCTTAGGCCCCAATCCAGAAGCCATTCTTGATTGTCCTTCAAGAATAAATCTAGGGCTGGGATTGTAGCTCAGTAGTAGAGTGCTTGCCTCGTGTGAGTGAGGCACTAGGTTTGATCCTCAGCACCACATTAAATAAATAAATAAATAAATAAATAAATAAATAAATAAATAAAGGTATTGTGTCCATCTATAATTTTAAAAAAATTTTAAAAAAGGAATAAATCTACCTCTTGATTCTTTTCTTTCAAGAATATAGATCCTAGGGGCTGGGATTGTGGCTCAGTGGTAGAGCACTTGCCTCGCATGTGTGAAGCACTGGGTTCGATCCTTAGCACCACATAAAAATAAATAAAATAAAGGTACTGTGTCCATCTACAACTAGAAAATATATATATATATATATATATATATATATATATATATATATCCTACTGGGTAATATTAGCACATACCAGTAATCCCAGCTACTCAAGAGACTGAGGCAGGAGAATTATAGGTTGAAAGCCAGTATGAGAAATTTAGGAAGACTCTGTCTCAAAAAAAAAAAAAAAAGGAGGGGTCTGGGGATGCACCTCAGTGAAAGATCATGCCTGGTTCAATCCCTACTACCATAAATAAACAAATAGAATGTAGGTTTCAGCAATGGGGTCTATATTCAAAATATGTGTTAAACCAACCACTTTGTATTAGGTCCATTGCTATCACCCTAGTTTATCAATCCTCAATCTTTTTGGTCTCAGGATTCCTTTACAGTCTTGGAAATCATTGCAGACTTCAGAAACCTTTGTTTATGAAGATTTACTAAGATTTATATTAATTACTAAGATTTATATTAATATTAGAAATTAGAGCAGAGACAAATTTGAAGTATTTGTTTATTCACTAAAATACTGCCTATAGCATGTTAACATAAATCATATTATCTCTTGAAAAATAGTTATAGTTTTTAAAAAGTTAAAATATTAGCATTGAAAAAAATAAAATAGTGCTGGGCATGGTGGCACATGCCAGTAATCCCATCAGCTCCAGAGGCTGAGGCAGGAGGATTGCAAGTTCAAGGCCAGCCTTGGCAAATTTGTGAGACCCTAAGCAACTTAGTGAGACCCTGTTTCAAAATAAAAAACAAAAAGGGTTGAGGATGTGTTTCAGTGCTTAAAAAACTGTGGTTTTAATCCCCAGTATCAAAATAAAATAAAACAGTGGCATTGATTTACCTTTTCTCCCCCCAATCTCTTCAGTGCCAACTTAATAAAAAAGTTGGGTTTTCATATATCTATTTCTACATTCATAATCTGTCAGGATATCATATGTCATGTAGCCACTGGGAAACTACTACTCATGAAAGAACAAGAAAGGCAAATAATGTCAGTATTATTATGAATAACAGTTTTTTGTTTTTTAAACTCAGGGGCACTTGGCCACCAAGCCACATCCCCAGCCCTATTTTGAGTTTATTTTTTTTAATTATTTTTTAGTTGTTGATGGATCTTTATTTTTTTTAATTCATTTATTATTTGTATGCAGTGCTGAGGATTGAACCCAGTGCCTCACACATGCTAGGCAAGCGCTCTACCACTGAGCCCCAGCCCCCCTATTTTGCGTTTTATGTAGACAGGGTCTCACTGAGTTGCTTAGCGCCTCGTCATTGCTGAGGCTGGCTTTGAACTCGTGATTCTCTTGTCTCAGCCTCCCTAAGTGCTGGGATTACAGGCTTGTGCCATCACGCCTGGCTATGAAAACAGTTTTGACTCTGCAGATACACTTGTATGTCCCAGGGATCCCCAGAGCACAATTTTAAATATATTTTTAATCGAGATATAATTTGCATATTGTAAACTTAACCTTTCTAAAATTTACAGTTTAGTGGTTTTTAGTATATTTACAAAGTTGTATAACAATCATCATTGTCTAATTCCAGAACATATTCATCATTCCATTAGTCGCTACCCATTGTCTCTCCCACAAGCCACTAATCTACTTTCTGTTTCCACAGATTTGACTATTCAGGCCAATTTATATGCATTAAATCATACAATATGTGTTCTTTTCTGTCTGGCTTCTTTTACTTAATATAATATTTTCAAAGTTCATCTATGCTTTAACATGTATTGGAACCTATTTTGTTTTATAACCAAATAATATTCCTTTATATGAATATACAACCTTTTCTTTATGTATTTATCAATTGCTGGACATTTGGGTTATTTCTACTTTTGGGCTATCATGAGTAATGTTGCTATGTAGACTAGGGTACAAGTTTTTGTGAGAACATGTTTTCAGTTCTCTTGGATACATATCTAGGAGTGGAAATGCTGGGTAGTAAAGCAAGTCTGTGTTTACCGTTTTGAGGAACCACATTTTGAGAGGAAGATTACATTTTGAGAACCACTTCCCTGATCTGAACCATTCACTTACTGCCTAGACTACTGCAAGTTATCTAAATAGTTTCCCTGATCCCACCCTGGAGCTCCTACAGTTTTTATTCCAAACCATCTCTAGAAGCATTTTCTAAGAACTCACATTAGAGTAGCTCCCTCCCTCATGATGGTTTCCCAATAAAACCAAAGTCCACAATGGGACAAGCATGATCTAGTACTGCCTGCTCTTTGACCACATTTCCTCACCCCTCTACTCGCTGCTTACTGTGTTCTAGTCCTTGGCCTTCTGCTTTTCAAACATGCCAAGCTCCTCCCATCTCAGGGCCTTTTAACTGGTCCCCTCTGTCTGAAAAGTGCTTCCCTCTGATCCTTGCAT
This sequence comes from Geosciurus inauris, assembly GCA_004024805.1. NCBI lineage: Eukaryota > Metazoa > Chordata > Mammalia > Rodentia > Sciuridae > Geosciurus > Geosciurus inauris. The sequence continues at coordinate 46,988 of PVHX01015357.1, forward strand.
GGTTGGTTTCTCTATTCATGCAGATTGAAAATAACTTCCTGGGGCTGGGGTCGTGGCTCAGTGGTAGAGCGCTTGCCTAGCACGTGTGGGGCCCTGGGTTCGATCCTCAACACCACATATAAATAAATAAATAAAACAAAATAAAGGCATTGTGTCCATCTACAA
>PVHX01015358.1:0-47174 GCA_004024805.1 Geosciurus inauris
TGCCAGACCCCCTGGCCAGTTACCTAAAGTTCCAGGAACTGAAAGGGGACATAGGAGGTACTGTCATGGTTGAACTGTAAATAACTATAGGTTGAATACCTGCCAAATCCTGTTGTTCTGAGTCATGTAGCTAGCCCACCCTATAATAACCTCTGAAACCCTCACTTCGGGGTCACTCTCTGAAGGAAAGGAGAGCTGACCCCAATCGATTGGCTTGTGTGCCTATTTCCTCAATAAACTTTGCTGCTTCTGCAGAGTTGTCTGGGCTGCACTTCTTGGGGAGAGGTGCAGGTGGGATGCAACAATAGTTGTACTCACACTAAGATTCCCCACAGCAGTTTAGGCAGGGGCTTCAGGAATCAGTTTGCCAGCTCTCTTATGTTCTCAGTCCCTATGAGGGATCCCACCGATCACTCTGTTCTCCCAGAAACTCAAGTGCAACACTGTGTGTGTGATGCTTCTGCCCAGGAAAGCCTATTAAAACTCAGCACCCAAAGGTTTTATTGGAGCCTGGTTACAACAGAACCCTCTGCCAAGCACATACCAAAATCCCAGACTTCAGAATGAAAGCAGATACTCAGCATAAGCCCTATTGTTTGCACAAACAGTCTAGGCATATGAGTCTCCCTTATCATTTAGGGAAAGTTTGATATTAGTGTAGAGAACTATTTACCAGCTACATTGAAGATGCCAGCCAAGAGCCAATCTTACAAACTGACCTTACTAGGGATAGTAGCCTCAGGTTTGCTTTCTTAACTCTTTGTGCACAGCCAAAGACAAGAGTATGGGGGGAAAATTTTCAAGACAAAAGCCATGATCTTTTTGCAACCTATTATTGGCAGCAATGTTCCATCATCTCTATCACATTTTATTAGTTAGAAGCTAGTTATCAAGCCCTGGCTATGCTCAAGCAGATTGAATTTCTTTGTTTTCGGGGGGAGGGGTGGTTGTACCAAGGATTGAACTGAGGGGCACTTGACCACTGAACCACATCTCCAGACCTATTTTGTATTTTATTTAGAGACAGGGTCTCACTGAGTTGCTTAGTGCCTCACTAAATTGCTGAGTCTGGCTGTGAACTCCTGATCCTCCTGCCTCAGCCTCTCAAGCCACTGGGATTATAGGAGTGCACCACTGTGCCAGCAAAGCAGAGTGAATTTCACAAGAGTGTGAATACCAGTAGCCAGAGAGCAGTGGGACCTGTCTTAGAGGCTGCCTGTCACACTGACCTGCTTCTTATTCCTCAAACAGCTCCCAAAATTATTTCTGCCTCGAAGCCTTTGCACGTTGTTTCCCTTGCCTGGTATATTCTTCTCTTCATTCAGGCTTCAGTTTAAATGTCACCTCAAGGGGGACACTTTTCTGACCATTTAGTTGAAAGTAGCACACACTCGCTGTCCAACAATTTTCATCCCCTTCTCCTACTTTATTTTTCTTTATAGCAGTTAGCTTTGTCTGGAATTAAGTATTTGTTGACACAGTTGTGCAAATTGCATGAGAGCAGCAATCTTGTGTTTTGTTCACTGTGTAAACAAAGAAAGATATAGGAGTAGCTGATACATAGTAAGCATTTATTCAATATGCCTGGAGTAGCATTTTAAACCACCCACAAGTTATATTTCTTAGTGAAAATAAAATTTATATATCAGTCTCTTATGAGTCTGTTATAGTCTGAGTCTAATTCCAAGAGAATGATCACCTTTGGCTAAGATATATCTATTTCCTGAGCATATAAAGCTAAGGATCAATCCTAGACCAAGCAACCTTGCTGAGATAATGCCAACCTAGAAGTCTGCCCAAGCCTCTAGCCATGCTCCTGAGATGGCACTTCTGCTGTTTATCAATCAGCTCTTCGTGTAGCATCTCCACAAGTATTTTCTAAGGGTCCACCTGTGACATTTATTTTTTTTATGGACACAATGTCTTTATTTGTTTTTTATTGCTTTGTATGTGGTGCTGAGGATCGAACCCAGGGCCCCATGCATGCGAGGCAAGTGCTCTACCGCTGAGCTACAATCCCAGCCCCCATCTGTGACATTTTATGAGAAAATAATTCAGTTGTTAACAACTTCTACCTTCAAGGAGCTGACAGTCTAGGACAAAATCCTAGATTCACCAAATTGTAATTCCAAACAAATGGAGGATTTTGAAGAGATAAGACAATAAACGCAACAGAGGTTCAGCACCTTGAAACCAAAAATCAAAATCTGAAAGGTTTCAAAATTCAAAACTTTTTGAGGGCCAACATGATGCCACAAGTGGAAAATTTCACACCCAACCTCATGTGATGGATCACAGTCAAAACACAAGTATGGCCAGGTGCAATGGTGCATGCCTGTAATCCCAGTGGTTTGGGAGGCTGAGGCAGGAAGATTGCAAGTTCAAAGCCAGCCTCAGCAATTTAGGGAGGCCTTAAGCAACTCGGTGAGACCCTGTCTCTAAATAAAATATTAAAGGGCTGGTAATGTTGCTCAGTGGTTAAGCATCCTTGAGTTCAATCCCTGATACCATAAAAAAAGCAACCAACCAACCAACCAACCAAAAAACAACAACAACAAAAACAAAACAACAAAACACAGGTACACTAAAAATAATATATGAAATCACCTTCAGCCCATGTGTATAAGGTATACATGGAACATAGATTAATTTTAGTTTACACTTGATTCCATTTCCAAGTATCCAAACTATCAAGCAAATATTCCAAACTCCAAAAATATTGAAAACACTCTGGCCCAATACAGAGAAAGAATACTCAACCTATATTAAGTAATGTTCTTAAATGTGGAGTGTGAGCATCAAAATTCATTATAAAATGAAATATAGATGATCCTCTGTATCCATGAATTCCGCATCCACTGAGTCAACCACTTGTGATTTGAAAAAGTTCATTTTAAAGAAAACAATGTTGCATCCTAAGTACATAACATGTAGTATGTAGTTAGGTCCACAATGACAACATCTGTACTGACCATGTACAGACTTTTTTCCTTGTTATTGTCCCCTAAAAATTATACTGTAACAACTATTTATGTAGCATTTATACTGTATTAGGTATTATGTTATCTAGAGATAATTTAAAGTTTATAAGAATAGAGTATATGAGAGATGTATGTAGGTTATATGAAAAATTAGACTGTAAATTTACTAGATTGTAAAATACTACACTATTTTATATAAGGGACTTGAGCATCCATGTATTTTGGTGTTTATGGGGGGTTCTGGACCCCAGTTCCCTAGGATACCAAGGGATGCTATTTAACTGATAAAATTAGGAACATGTTGTTATAACTGCTACTAAAAGCCACATTAATTGAGTATCCTTTGCTAGTCACTGTGCTGACAGTATAGGTGTATAATCTAAATCAACTAGAGTTCATGGTAGCCAGTTCTTAAAGGGAACTTTAGCTAACTAAAAGAGTTTTGCCCAAAGCTGTTGACTGCTCATAGAATTGTTTGAGAAGTCTCGAGCAACAGGCTTTCAACTGAATTTCCCGGAGTAACCCTGCAGAACTGGGCTGATGAGGAAACTGTTGTCACTGTCACCAAGAATGAGATGGTACATTTTGCACTAAGAACCAGTCTATGTGCAGTGCTGTCCATGCCGATGTCACTTCTGTATCAGGAACCTGACTGATAGGCACCGTTGCAAACACCATTTCTGCCACAGATGCCTCTAGAGAGAGCTCCCAGGCCTTTCTCTCCTGTGCCATTAACTCCTGCATCAAAATGGGGCTCAGTCCCATTTTATGCTTATGCCCTTGCTGCAAGTAAACCCAGGAAAAGAAGTCGTGAACACTTTGAACACTTGTAGGGGAAGAGGATCTTTCTCCCACTCAATGCTCACAAATGGAGAATTCTATAGCATGGAAAAAATGAAGATACTGAGAAGCCTAAAGCAATTATAGTATCTCACTCAAACTCTGGGATGCTCGACTCCAAAGCCATATTCTTTATTATTATTATTATTATTATTATTTGCTGTAGTCTCCTACCTTCTTTTCCTGACTTCAGTTTCATTTGCCCTTATCCACACACCATACTCCACTAGTTTATCTAAAGCATAGAATTGTTCACATTGCTTCCCCTATAAATGACTCATAATAACTTACATGATGAGATAAAAATGAATAGGCATGCCATATAGGCTTTGGATGCAGACTGCTGTATATACTTTGATATTATATTACTTACTCGTGTATGTGTTTATGTGTATGTGCTCTAGTACTATCTTAATCTGTTCGGGATTCTATAACAAAATACCTTAGAGAGCATAGTTTACAAACAACAGAATTATATTGCTTGCAGTGCTGGATTCTGTGATGCCCAAGATCAAGGTGCCCTCAAATTTGGTGTCTGGTAGGGCTATTCCTCAGAGGTGGTGTCTTCTATGTGTCCTTATATCATAGAAAGGGTAAATAAGCTCTCTTGGGCTCCTGTTATAGAAGTATTAATTCCATTTGCTCATGACTTAATCATCTACCAAAAGCCCCAACCTCTTAACACACATTGAGGTTAGGTTTCAACATGTGAATTTAGGTGGGGCACAAACATTCAAATCATAGTAATTTATTTATTTACTTTATATCCTTCTTACCCCATTAATTCTAGTAAATACTTCAGGGGAAGTAACTTTGTCAGAGTCATCTTTGTATCTAGAGAAGCCTTTGTAATATCTGATACTAATGCATTATGCATGAATTCATTCATTTTAATATTTGTGAAATGTCTATTAATGTTATTCCAGTTTCCACTGTGTACTAAGCACTATATTATAGTCACTGAAGTAATAGAAGCAAACCAAAGTCCCTTTTCTCAGGAAGTTTACATTCTACTAAGAAAGAAAAACCATAAAACAATAAACAAGTAATTATATAATGTTGAACAGTAATAAGTGCTTTAAATAAAATGAAGGAACTCTATTTTCTGAGGGAACTTCCCTCTATCAAACAAATAGATCCTATATTTTAAAAAATGGGCCTTGTAGGGTTTATAGACAATGAGGTGGGGAAAGCACCATGAGCAAAAAATAGGATTGTCAAGCTTTAATATAGGAAGGGAAGCTAGATACCCTGAGTAAATGTCACTATCAGTATTGCAGTGGAGCAGTCTTGGGCTAAATAGGAAAAATGAGCTGAGACCTTTAGAACAAACTAAGACCCCAAGAGGGAACTTGGGTGATGTCAGATCAAGTAACTCTGCTGGGTCACAGCGAAACATGACAAATCCTCTCTGAAGGAAATCATCCTTGAAGCATGCTCTCACATATTAATTCACAATAAAGTTCATCAAACCCCAAAACAACATGAGTAAGAGTCAGCAGAAGCAACAGACACATTAGACCTAAGGACTATGTATATTGAATACATCAGACATGGAATATAAATGCCATAAACTAAAATATTTGAAGATATAAGAAATTAGTAAGAAATGTGAACAAGAACTAAATCTACAAAAGCTATTTGAAAAAGAACCAAATAACATGAAACACATAATTGTTGCAATTAAAAAAAAGAGCAAACTCAACAAGAATAGGCTAAAGAGAAGACTACACACAGCAGAAAAGAAAATTAATAAACTGAAACATAGATCTGAAAAATGCAACACGAGAGATAGAGGAGAAAATGAAAGAGAAGGCAAAGTACATGCAAACATAGAATGAAGTCCACCTGAAATTCCAGAAGATGAAAATAAAGAAGGAAAGGAGATTTTTGAAGAAACAATGGCTGGAAAATTTTTCAGAAAATGATGGGATTGCATAGTGTGCCCAACAGCTTTTCATCAATATGACAAAACAATGAGGTAATCAACTTATGAAGAGAAAATATTGATCTTCGCTTACGGTTTTAGAGGTTCCAGTTCACTTTGATCCATTGGCCTATTGCCTGTGGTGAGGCAGCACATGATGGCTGGAACTGGTGGTGGGGCACACCCACTCACCTCATGGCAAGGAAGCAAAAGAAAAAGGAGGGGGCCAGAGTCCCACAGTCTCCTCCAAAGGCACACTCCCAGTGACCTACATTCCTCCCACTAAGGCCCTACCTCTTAAAGATTCCACCCCTTTCCAGTAGCACCACCCTGGGGACCAAGCCTTTACAAACATGGACCTTTGGAGCACATTCTAGATTCAAACTATAGCACATAGATACAGAAGGTGGAGTATAAATTAAACAGGATAAACTAAAAGTTTGCATGAAATGGCAGAGCAGCAAGGACAAAAAGATCGTAAAGCACTCTGAGAGAAAAGATAGATAATCTGCAAAGAAATGACAAATAACCCAACGGCAGATATTTTAACAATAAAACCAGAACCAGGAGATGGTAGAATAATATTTTTTTAATGTCAATAGAAAGTAATTACTAACTTGGAAATGTGTATCTAGGAAAACTGTCTTTTAAGAATGAAGATGAAACAATAACAATGATAATAAAAACGGGGCAAGAGTGACCTACACTTAATGAATTTTTAGCAGCTGTTCTTTAGAAAGAAGAAAATGATTCTGGAAGAAAACTTTAAGATCAAAGAAGGAATAGCAAACAAATAAACTGGTAAATATCTAGGTAAATTTAAACAAATATTGTCTGCAAATAATAATATTATCTAATTTGTAAGGTATTTTTAAAAAAACAAACAAAATAATGAACAAAAACCACGAACATCAAAAGGAAAGTGATCAGAGTTAAAATATTCAAAAATTCTTAAATTCCCCTAAATATGAACATTTTCATAGTCAAAATGGTACAATCATCAAACCAGGAAATTAATATTGATACAGTACTATTAATTAATTTACCTACCTTATCCAAATTTTACCAGTTCTCTCTGTAGTATCTTTTTTGTAGTTCAGGATCAGACTTTTCATGTGTGGGTTTATGAATCTGTCTGGGCCGCCATAACAGAATTCGACACACACAGGGTGGCTTAAACAACGGAAATTTTTTTGCAGTTTTGGAAATTGGAAGTCCAAGATCAAGGTTCTGGCAGTGCTGGTGTCTGATGTGGCTTCCCTTTCTGCCTTCTTAAAAGGACATTAGTCCTATCAGGTTAAGGACCCACCCTTACCACCTCATTTAGCCTTGGTTATCTCCTTAAAGACCCTATTTTCAAACGCAGTTCACACTGGGGACTAACCTAAGAATTTTGAAGGGATTAATTCAGTCTATAACATTGGGCATGTGAATATTTCAATCAATATAGCAGAACTAATGGTTCATGACAAGGGGAAGAGACATTTTTTTATTTTATTTTATTTTATTTTTTAATTTTTTTTAGTTGTAGATGGACACAATGTCTTTATTTTATTGCTTTGTATGTGGTGCTGAGGATCAAACCCAGGGCCTCACGCATGCGAGGCAAGTGCTCTACCGCTGAGCTACAATCTCAGCCCGGGAAGAGACATTTTTGGCCCTTTCCCTAAATGGGAAATGTCAAAACGTTTGTAGCCTTATTTTCAGCTACCCAAAGAACAAGGAACCAAGCATAGTTAAGACACTTCTAGAAAAAAAAGAACAAAACTTGTGAAATCTGTACTTCCAGATATCAAAATTATTATAAATCCATATCATTAGGACAGTGTGATATTGGTAAAGGAATAGAGACAATCAATGAAGCAAATAATGAAAAAATAAAAAATCCTGGAAAGAGACGTACATGTGGACATGTACAGACCTATTACAGGAGGGATATTATAATTCAGTTGGAGCTGGGGCTCAAATAGCTCTTCCTGTGACAACTTCTCATGTATGAGAGCCCGTGCAGGGTACAAGGTCCCAAGTGAAGCCTGCATATTAGCCTCTTTTAAAAAACAGAGACCTCTGAAGGTGACAGATGGAAAGAAAGCCTTATTTTTTTTTTATAGGATCTGCAAGATCCTTCTGGTTTGAAAGCCTGAGTGTGCTACACGTAGCACAACCAGACTGACAGCAGGAACTCAACAAATATTGATTTCCTTGAGCCAAATAAGCCCAAGGGCACTTAGCTGTGACTTCCAGACACATTATACCACCTTCTCTCTGGCAACAGAAGAGGCTGAACACAGGGATGAAGGAAATTTTGCCTCCCTGATTTCTGTGTTGAATTCCACTGTGAGTGCATTGGGAAGGAGGAAGGAGGGGTGTAAAGTGGGCTCCCTTCTGAGTTTTGGGCTGGAACATATGAGCCAAAGGGTGCACACAAAATATAAAGCTCTAGTAATAATAAGAAAATATAAAAAAATAAAATTAAAACAAAACAAAATATGTATATAACAGAGGTTAGGTCTAGCCCCAGAACTGGCAGTGACTGTGAATTTCCTGGTACTGCAGTATAGCTCTAGAATGGATCTTCCTTTGCCAAATCTGTGCCTGAAGAGGAATCTGTAGCACCCTGGAAGCCAGGAGTGGCCTGGTGCAAAGAAAACAAAGCAAATTGCTGTGATAATTTGGTCTTGTACACACAACATGAAGATTAAGAATATGGTCTTTGGAACCAGACAACCCAAGTTCAAATTCCAGTGCCTTTGTTAGGATCTGGAACCAGGATGCCCAGTTTAAATTCCTGGTTCTGCTACTTATTAACCCTGTGATCTTGGGTAAATTCCTTCACCTTTATGTGCCTCTGATTGCCTGTCTGTAAAATGGGGATAATACATGACTTTTTTTTTTTTGGTACCAGAGATTGAACTCAGGGGTACTTGACCACTGAGCAACATCCCCATCCCTATTTTGTGTTTTATTTAGAGACAGAATCTCACTGAGTTGCTTAGCACCTCTCCATTGCTGAGGCTGGCTTTGAACTCACGATTCTCCTGTCTCAGTCTCCCAAAGTGCTGGGATTACAAGCGTGAGCCACCGTGCCCAGCTTCCATGACTATTTCTTTAGCTTGTTTGAGAGTTACATGAGTTAATATATATGAGGCACTTAGATGCTGAGGCTGCTGATAAAGAGATAGGGACTGAGATGCCCATGGAATGCTTTTCCCCAGGTGCCATTAGTTTCTTAAAATTCTGCTCTTCACCCTTAATGTTTTTAATTTGTAACTGACTTATGTGTTCCTCCAACATTTTTCTCCATTTGGGTTATTAATTGTGTGAACACTGATTATCTCTAGAGAGAAATTATTTATGAAAACAAATTCAGAATCTGAGTAAGTCATACAAGCTATCTAGTCACTAAATGCATGCTAAGGAAAAGATGATGGACAGTGGTTTTGCTTGCCTGGCAGGGGCAGGGAGAGGGAATAAGTACACAGAAGGTGAAACAATCCCTGAACTTGTGCTTTCTGAGCTCATTCTCCAAAAGTTACTTATTTTCATCCACTTTTTAAGGGGCCCAAATACCTTGAGACTATAATGAAAAAGTGGTGTAGGAAGTAGTGCCAAAGTCAGGGTGAAAGTAAGAGTCACAGGGATGAACCTTCTTTATTTTATGTATGCTGCTCCCCCACCCCAAGTATTTATGCACTGCTATTCCTTCTTCTGATGAACCCTTCCTTATTAAGTCTGCTTAGAAATGGGTAAAAAGGGAAAATGCATACAAAAGCACTGAGACTTCAAAAGAAATAGCTCAACTGGCACTAAAAAAAAAAAAAAAAAAAGGACTAAGATATCAAACCCATCAAAAAAAATCAAACAGAATTTCCAAAGTATGGTTTAATTCAATTTAAGTTAGTAAAAGAACAGAAACCCAACCTGGGCAGGAGGACTTTTGTCTCCAAAGGAATGTCCTTGGTACCACTGAATTCAATACGCAGGTAATAAAATTTCTGTTCAGTAAACATTTTTCTACATAGGAAGCAGTTCTAATTCTATTTGGGGAATATAGATCGTTGATGAAATTTGGAGACCATTATCTCTCCTCCCTGTTTAAAGGATTCAGATTCCCCCATCTGGTAAAACATCCAGTACGATCCTTTATAATCCTCAGAGGAGGAAAAAAAGCAAAGCTTTTAGGAACAGGTAAAATTGCTTGTATTGTTCTTTGTTGCTGTGAAAGGACATTATATATTCAGCTGTAAATGCTGAATTCATTAATAACAGTGCTTTTCTTCCTCACCAGGAATAAGGCTATTTAAATCATTATTTACTTCCTTTCAGCTATGGGTCCTGTTGATCAGCTAATTGAACCATGGAATATCTCCTCTGGAAGAATGTGAGGCAGAAGTGAAAGTGGTTAAATGTCCCCAGATGCTGGGCTCTAAAAGCTCAAGGCTAATTGCAAAGTCACTGTTTGCAATTTACTGTCAGCATCTGTTGCCATTCGGGCGCAATGATAATAGTTACCCTTGGGAGTGAGGGTCACCTCTCTCCTGATAAGTCATTTCTAAAATCATCTAAGCAAATGAAGTCATTTTTATTTGCCAGCATGAATTACACCACTGGTAAAAGTCATGAATCCATGTTGTTAAACTAACGTGGATTTATTCTAAACTCCTCATCACTCATAATAGTATCACCGATACTAGGGCAGGTTCCAGTCAAGAGCCAGGTACCAATACTTTAGCTGAAATCAAAGACAATATGTGATCATCTCAGAGGACAGCTACCTAAGTCAGTACAAGCCACCAACGGGTCCATCAACATGAAAATTTTTAATTAAGGAAAAGGCTTTTGAAATCCATTTCTTTCATGGCTCCCTTTGCCTTCGCTGGCGCACCTAAGTAAATTGTATTTTCTCTTCTTGTGCCTGAATGCTTCCATCTGATGGTGTAAACTTTGCTTCCTTTCTGCTCTTTCTCACTCAATACAAAAGAGGCTTTCTGTTTCTTCTTCTTGTCCTACAGGAATTGTGTGCAAGTGAGTGCGCACACACACACACACACACACACACACACACACACACAATTTCCTGGGGTTAAAATAGCAAAGGAATTATAGGAAAGGCAACCAGATTAATGAACAAAGGAGATAGTTCTTTTTTTTAAACACAATATCTTTATTTCATTTATTTTTATATATTTATGTGTGCTGAGGATCTAATCCAGTGCCTCATGCATGCAAGGCAAGTGCTCTACCACTGAGCCAGAGCTCCAGCCCAGCAGATATAGTTCTTAAAGTGCTATTGACTAAGTTCCTTCTTGGGATGACTACTTCATGCCAAAATAACACAAAGATGGGCTTCAGAATTTTGATGAAACTTTTCATCTATGCCTACATTGGAAATGGGGGTGGCTGTGACTCAGAGGCAATATCAAAAAACAGGAAGTATAGTTTAATATGCACCTCCTCCTTCCTTAACTTGGTGTTGTGAGGTGTCACACTTTGAACTCAAATGAAACCCAGACATTTCAGTGCTTTTCTGGTGAGCAACAAAGGTTGGTCTTTAACAAGTCTACTGGGATAGTGATGGAGAAATCTTGGAAAGAAATCTTTCTTTTCTCTGGAGAGACTCATGCCCCAGAAAAAGGGAACAAGGGTCAAATCTATAGGAGGGGAGGGATGATTCTGAGTACCAGATGAGGTCCTCAGCTCAGATTTGCCATTGGGTCAGGCCCTGCAGACTCACATTTCAGCATGGGGACAGAGTTGGTTAGTGAAGACCAATGTGAAGTAAAATCTAGGCGTTCTTTCATAAAAAAAAATTAAAAAAAATAAAAAATAAAAAAACTTGGTTAAGACAGCAGTAATGAATTGGTAAGATTGTAAAAGGAGAGACAGTTGGCACACAATTGGCACAGTGAGAGCTCTCCTACGTCAGAAGCATTGAGTGTGAGCAGCGGGCAGAGCCTGACAGGCACACCAGCGAGGTGGTCCTAGTGTCTCACTGACTGCTTCTATCCAGACAGGGAGGGGGAGACATGCAGTGTGGAGAAGGTTTAGAGGAAGAGGCATGGAAACAAAATGACTATTAACATAAGTTAACTTGTTTAACGTAAGTTAACTTGACTCTTGTTTGGGAACACATGAGAGAGACACCCTGGGGACTTTTTTTTAATATATTTTTTGTTGTAAATGGACACAATACCTTTATTTTATTTATTTGCTTTTTATGAGGTGCTGAGGATCGAACCCAGTGCCTCATACATGCCAGGCAAGCACTCTACCACTCAGCCACAACATCAGCCCCCTGGGGACTTTTATAAATACTTGGGTTTGGGGGAGGCCACTGCAGAAAAATGAGATCCTGTATTAGAGGGAGCAAGAGCCAGAAAAGCCAGGTGATTTCTTTGATTATTTCCCTAAGTGTGATTTTACTCATGGAGGGTCTAAGCAAGCAGACTCTTAACTATTTGTCTTTGAAAGGAGAGAGAATTGTTGGAAAATTGATTTAATGTTTACTTTTGTAGCTCTTTATGTTTATTCCCATATATGTTTATTCTTTTGAGACTTAATTCATCCTTGGTGTTTGGCCAGAGATTCTTCAAAGAGTTCATGTCTGTATCCATTTTCCCATGCTTGTCTTCTCATAACATTCTGTGTTTATCTTAAATCTTATTTTATGTTGAAATAATTGGTTTATATTCCTATCTCCCTCGATGGGGCTATAAATTCCTCAAGAACATGCCAGTATTACATGTTTATATTATTTAAACTGAATTCTTCATAGCCTTCAACATTTGAAGAATAAGCTCTTAACACTGCCTCCCCCCGAAAAAAATTTTTAGCTCAAGCATTTATGACTGTCTTACCATGGCTAAGATTGGAAGTTATTACTGAACATCTATATTCCTCCTTTTCAAGAGTAATAAAAATCTTAGGTGGGCATTTGGCCACATGGTAGATACAATGTGGTTTGAGTCAGTTCAGGCTGCTCTAACAAAAGACCTTGGACTAGATGGCTTATAAACAACAGAAATTTATTTCTCACAGTTCTAGATATAACAACCTGAGGTCAGGGTGCCAGTATGGTCAAGTTTCAGTAAGGGCCCTCTTCCAGGTTTCAGTCAGCCAACTTTTCATTGCATCCTTACATGGAAAGAAGAAGATGAGAGTACTCTCATGTTTCTTTCTTTTTTGGGGGGGGGGTGCTGGGAATTGAACTCAGGAGTACTCAACTACTGAGCCACATCCCCAGCCCTATTTTGTGTTTTATGTAGAGACAGGGTCTCCCTGAGTTGCTTAGCGCCTCACCATTGCTGAGGCTGGCTTTGAACTCGTGATTCTCCTGCCTCAGCCTCCCAGAGTGCTGGGATTACAGGTGTGTGCCACTGTGCCTGGCTACTCTTATGTTTCTTTAATCAAAGAGAACTAATCCTATTCCTGGGGGCTCACGACCTAATTACCTACAGAGGCTTCCCTGCCTTATACTATCACATTGGAGTTAGGATTTTAACATAAGAATTTCTGGTGGGGGCAGGGCAGAACCCACATTGAGTCCGTAACACTGCATTTCCCATTCTCCCTTACACCCACATGTGGTTATGCGAGGAAGTTCTGGCCATTAGGATGCTAACAAAATATTAAATGCAACTTCTGGTTTGTGCCAAGGAAAGGAAGATCACCTTCCTCCCTCCAAATCCTACATCTTACTGCTGGAAACAGGGATATAGTGATGAACTATATCTCTGCCTTTTAAGACAAGGGCCACTCCCTGCATTTGGTGGTGGTGGTGGGGAAGATGCCTCATAACAGCCCTGGATGCACATCTCTGAGCCTGTGAAGGAGAAACGAACTTCTATCCCATTCAAATCATTGAATGTATGATGATAAACACTGGTGTGTGATATACCAAAAAATATTCTACAGAACCCAATCAAGGTTCTTTCCTTATTTATCATACCTTGAAAATGCTATTGGCACAGAAGAATAAGTTTAATATCAAACAATAAATAACCACATTAAATCAGTAGCTGGTATGAAATTGGCAGGCTCCCTTGGATAAACTACCAAGTTTCTATTCTGTTGTCTTCATTTATTCATAATTGTGAAATAAGGGAAGGACCTTCCCTTCCAGCATTCACTATTTACACTGTCCATTTGTCTACCACTTAGCTGTCCATTGGTCAAACTCCAAGAGGGCTGAAGTTATAGTTTCTATTTCCTGTCCTTCTTAGATCACTCAAGTGTGGCTACTTCTTAGCCCCAAAACACTTACTCTGAAACTCACAGATCACATGCTGAACACGGACATCACAATGAGAAATAAATTTTAGTTTCATTCATAGTCACCTGCTCTCTGCTCTCATTTTATCGTGTCCTCCTCCTCCTATCTCTTCATCCTCTAATTCTCTATCCCCACACAGCAATGACTTCCTACTACTCACCACTTCCATTGTCTTGTGCCAGAAAGAGTTGCTAACCATATTCTTGAGAGGCTTTTATATCCCCAGTGAATTCTGAGACTTCTGCTTCCCCACCAAGTCTCCTTCATGTGCTGTACCACATGGAGTTCCTGTACAGCTTAGCCAGGGTGCAAGCCTATGGGTGTGAGTCAGAGAAGTTGTTAGGTGCTAAAGGGCCAGGATGATCTTACCCTGAAGTAATAATAAATTTGTAAAGATGAGAGACAAATTTGGTAGAAAGTCCTTTAGAGAAAGCAGAAAATCAAATGCCTAGTTCTTTTTGTTCTTGTTATTTTTAGATGTACATGACAGTATTGTATTTTGACACATTATACATACATGGAGTATAACTTATTCCAATTAGGATCCCATTCTTGTGGTTATACCTGATGTAGAGTTTCACTGGTGGTATATTCATATATGAACTTAGGGAAGTTATGTCCAATTCATTCTACTGTCTTTCCTATTCCCACCTCCCCTTCCCTTCATTCCCCTTTGTCTAATCCGATGAACTTCTATTTTGCACCCCCCAGCCCTCCCCTGCCTATTGTAAGTCAGCATCTGCATATCAGAGAGAACATTTGGCCTTTGGTTTTTTGAGACTGGCTTATTTCACTATTTCACTTAGCATGTTAGTCTCCAGTTTCATCCATTTAATGGCAAATGTCTTAATTTCATTCTTCTTTATTGTAGTTTTACTTTCGTGTCTTGCGTGGGTCTGCCAATGAGTTGGGGTCCCGGGAGACGAAGAGGTGTCCCCAGGAAGGATGAAATGGGGTTCCGCGGGAGAGGGTATGGAGTGGATGGTCCGCAGAGTCACTTCACCCAAATTCCGGGGGCTGGTAATACTGCTCTGCTGGAGCGAGATGCAGAACCCGTTTATTCCAGAAAGTACAACAGTTTGAGAATGGTCCTCAGACCAATCATGGCCCCGAAGTTACAAACAATGGGGTCCTGCTCTGTCAGGAGTACAGTCCATTAGCACAGAATGGGGAAAGAAGGAGGGGAGGAGTTGAAGGTGTGGGGAGTGCTCCTACACTTTATGACTCAGTAATATTCCATTGTGTATATGTACCATATATTCCTTATCCATTCATCTGTCAAGGGCATCTAGGTTGGTTCCATAGCTTAGCTATTGTGAGTTAGTATGCTGACTTTAAGTCCTTTGTGTATAAACTGAGGAGTGGGATAACAGGGTCAGATGGTGGTTCCATTCCAAGTTTCCTGAGGAATCTCTATATTGCTTTCCAGGGTGGTTGCACCAATTTGCAGTCCCACCTGCAATGTATGAGTGAACCTTTTCCCCTACATCCTTGCCAACATCAAATGGCCTAGTTCTAAGGGCAGAGGGGACATACTGAATAAGTAACCAAGCTCAAAAATAAGAAAAAGAATGCAAACTAATCAAATGGGAATTGAATCAGGATTCACATGTCTCATACCATTATAAGTTGTTTGATGGAATGAAATGACATCTCCATTTGCTGCTTCTGATTTTTTTATCTAAGGTAGAGGAAAATTGATTTACTCACAGTATGTTACCATCACCAATGGCAAAGACCTCCTCTTAGTTTTGTTCTTTCACTTCATCATTCTTGATCCCCACCCATATTCTCCTCTCGTATAGGGATTCATTCTAGTTTACAAACAATGTATATCCTTGGATATGTATATACCCTTGAAAAATGGTACAGAATTTAAAATTCAGATTGGACTTAGTCAGGCTCAAACAAGGCCTGTCGCTGGACTTGGCTGGATTTAATGTTCATGTCTCACACCAATTCAGGTTGTTTGCAGGAATGTGGCAAAATATAAATCTATATTGTATTGTGGGGTTTTTTTTGGTGGGGGGATTGTTTCATAGCTAAGGTAGAAAAAGTTGAGTTACTCATGGCATGCTACTATCAAGTTTTTCCGAGGACTATTACTGGGCTTTGTTCTGTTTTGTTCCTTTATTCTTGATACCCTCACATACTCCTTCCTCTGTCATAAGGACCTATCTCAGTATATATAATCCACACATGTCCTTGTATGTCTCTATATCCATGTAAAATATGTGGCATCATAATATCTGTATTTATAATTTGTAAATTCAAAATTTATGTGAATTATTTATGGGAAAAGACTAAATTGAGTTCCATCCAATTTTGGCAGGACCCTCACCTCCTGTATTCTATAGCTTCATTGTTAATAGTGAATATGTCAAAATGAAGAAAGCATCCGGTGCTTCTGGAATGCAGGGGAGTTCTCAGAACTCTGTAGGCTTCTGGAAACATCCCCACTCCTTCTTCTCCCACCACACTCACAATTTGCCTGTACAGAGGCCAACAGAGCTAATCCCACACATCTTGTAGGTTTTTTAATCTACCCACCTTATACTATTGGGCGTGGAGATACCTATGAATTCTCATGTCAACAATTGTAAAACAATTTTCATGTCAACAATTGAGATTTTACCCTCCTTGCCCTCATTTCATGAAAGCTGGCATAAGACATGGGCCTCCTAAGTCAGAGACAAAAGATAGTTTATTATTCATAGCAATAACAGTGGGCATCATATCATTATTTTTCTTGAGCCAGTTCCATGAAATCTAATTTCCAGTGTGACACAAAGAAGATCAGGTGACACCTGCACACATGGGGATGCATCACAAGGAGAGAATCCCTGAGCTTAAGGAACATAAATCTTTTAAAATGGTTATTAAGCCTGCCTGACCTTTGCCCTAAAAGGAGACATTATTTTTTATCATAGGACAGCAAGACAATCCACCCTTTGTTATTTCTATTTTCCAAAGATGTTTGCTATACAATATCCTCAAAAAGGTGGTCCAGAACAAATGCAGCCTGCTTGCAAGACATACAAAACCCTAAGACACCCTTGGAGGATCGTTGCTTAAACCTCTTTCCAAACAATTTTCTCTTTCCTCCCTAAACACCCTGTCTATGAAGCTTGTACCACTGGATAACACTTTCTCACTGCAGTCATCTACAAGCCCTAGATTATTCTCACACGTTTTCTGAAGATTTCTAAATAAATCAATGTTTCTTTTAATGTATTCTTTTAATGCTCCAGGCTTTTGGTTCCATAGTCCCTTCTCCTCCAGTGAGCTTAAACTTGATTCCATTTTCTGATTACTTGTGAAGCTGATTGCTATGGCAAATAACATCATGGAATCTGTTATATTTTTAGTTGATCATTGCTGATGCAGAGAAACATTATTGATTTTTGTGAGTGGAATTTTTGCTAAATTCTCTTAGCAGTTCTATAATCTTTCTGTTGATTTAATCAAGGTTATTTCAATTGCAAAAGAGAAAGTAAACAAAAGAAAGAATGAGGGAGAAAGGAAGGAAGGAAGGGAGAGAAGGAGGAGGGATAGAGAGGGAGGCAGGAAAAAGAAAAAGAAATTGTGCATTTTCTCCAAAACATTAGGAAAAACCAATAATCTAGTGACCAACATATAGCAAGAGCAATACTGAATTGAACCCTTATGGAGCATATTATAAAAATCGTTTGGTCTAATTTAATGGCACAGGTAGTTTCTGCTTTGAATTTCAATGATCAGCTTGCTCGATTCTGCCAAATAAATGCTTACAGTTACCTTTTGCTTCCTTATTCATGTGCTCATTCCTTTTTTGGCTATATAATTACAAATGTTTTATGAATGTATAATGTTACAAAAGAGTAGTACTGCTTGTACAGCTTTCTCTCAGTGGGCAGACTAGTAACCAGTATTCTTTAGCTTCTTTTTGAATAGCCATACTTAACCTCTGAACATTCTCACCAGTACTCTCAATGGGAAGAAAATTTAAACGCATGTTTTAGAGGGAGAAAAACCCTCTTGAGTAGTTTCCTAAATGGTGACATAAAAAATGCCCAAGTCACAGTAACTGTTTTTGCTTGATGATCCAAATTCATTGCTTAATAAGAATTTTAAGGGCTGGAGTTGTAGCTCAGTCTTAGAGCACTTGCCTAGCATGTGTGAGGCACTGGTTTCGATTCTCAGCACCACATATCAATAAATAAAATAAAGGTCCATTGACAACTAAAAATATTAGGAAAAAAAAAGAATTTCAAGAGATTAATTGCATCAAAATATACACCTCACTTTCCCTGAGTTGAACATGTACAAAATCAAATTTTCTCTATCCAAATAAACTTGGAAAAGATTTTATGCAAACACATGATTTTAGAAACTGGGAATTTCCCAAAGCACTCAAAAGAAATCTGGATGCCTCTAGAAACAAGTTCCTCAAAATGATCAAATCAATTGTAGTAAAATTTTTTTCATATCTAAAAAGTACAAGAAATCACTTAGTTAATAAGTAATTTCTACCAGAATAATCACATGGTACTTGGTAAAATTTAAGCATACGTACTTTAAAGCCTAACAGATTTCACCTAAAGTTTTTTGTAAACTAAATGGAATTCAGAGCCACATCATCCAACCAAGACACCAAGATTAAACCTTATTGAAGGGAACAGAATTCTCTGTATTCATCACATAAAACAGAGTGAAAGACAAGTTTATAAAAATGGAATAATCTCAGCTGCCCTTAGGATAGACAAGACACAATATAAAATACAATAGCAAAGAGGCAGGGATTTATAACAAAAACAACTTTATGGAAGTGATGCTATTAATCTATGGGGAAAACATAAAATATAATGAAAATATTTTTAAAACCAAACAACAGAGTAGTGATTTAACATAGGGTCATCATTAAAGACAGCAGGGATGGAGTTAATTCATTAGAGAATGTATGTATTGCTATGATATCACAAATTCTAAGTAACAATTACATGTGTTACATAATTACATAATGATGAGCAATTGGCAGTGCAGTATTCTCTCTTCCTTTCCTTTTTTGATTTTTGATTTTTTAAAAATCTTTTGCACATAGCACGGTGCACAGGTATGTAGCAGGTGTTTCATCTTGGTGTTTTAAGGTGATAAGTGATTTAAGGCTTTAAGCTATTTCTAGATATATTCATTATCACTGGTTTTGGTTATCTAACAGACATGTGATTTGTTCGCAGGAACCACAATGTCTTGAATTAGTTCAGTCTAGACCAATTACTCTAACCCCCAACTTCGACTTTTAACTCTGCCAGATGCTGTTGACAGTAGATTCCCCAATACTGAAAATCTTGCCAAGTGCACATTATGTTGTTGCATAATTACAGCTTTCTAGTACTCAGTATGGTATTATTAGCTCAAGCTGTAGCTCATTTAGTGTACATAATTATACCACACTCAGCAGTGAGCACTGACCTACAGAGAGGGGGGTTCTGGTGTTATTTTTATCTGTTTTAATTGATGATACATATTGTTGTTACCAGTACTCCAAATTTTGAGAAAGTTTGATACATTGATTTTGTAAGCACCTTTTTGAATATCTAATGTCACACTGATATTTTAGAGCTATTATTTCTTCCTATGGTGATTGAATATTAATATTATTTGAGCAATGTTTCCAATTGTGTTTGGTTCTTTTCTCTGTGGGCACCTGGTGAGAAAATGAGAAGATGTAAATGGTACAGAAGTGCACATATTTTAAAAAATTGTTCTATTGGAGATTTATAGCTCATTATATTTTTATAATGCCTAAGACACGGTCATACTTCATTAACTTACATTTCTTTGTTATCATTATATTTATTTATTTTACAGCTGCAAATACCCCTTGGACAGGCTCAGGTAAGCAACTGGTATTCTGAAGATGAAAGCTACAGCTAAGGATCTCTTTCCATTGCAAATACATATTAAGTAATTTTCATGGATCAACATTGTCCTGGCTCCTGGGGAGGAAATCCGGAAGGAGCTTGGGGGTGGGGATGAGGAAGGCTTGATCTGCTTGGGCATATCCTCTCTAGCTGGCCCTGCTCTTATAGCTCCCTCTTCACTATTACACATCTACCTTGTTTTTTTTTTTTGTTTTTTTGTTTTTTTTTAATTTTTTTTTTTTAGTTGTAGATGGACACAATGTCTTTATTTTATTGCTTTGTACGTGGTGCTGAGGATCGAACCCAGGGCCTCACGCATGCAAGGCAAGCGCTCTACCGCTGAGCTACAATCCCAGCCCCTCTACCTTGTTTTTGCGTATATCTTTCTCTTGGATTTAATTGCATTATAAGAAAGGTTAAGACTTAACCAAAACACATGGCACTTAACCAAACCTCTCAATATCAATAATTGAAGAACTTTACTTTTTAAAGAGAAAATGTTTTGAAGTCCATTCTTTTACTTTCCCTTAGAGAATTGTCATAAATAACCACAGTTAACGCTTTTGACTATCATTTCACACTTAACAAAGCTCTGTGAACCTCAAGAAGAAATCTCTTTAATTGCATAGTACATATCTCATTTTATTCTCAGCACTCAATATTTTAATCCAATGAAATTAATTTTTAAGAAAGAAACTTTAGTTTTCAAACTACTCATAATTTATATCTTAACAATGTACATTTAAATATTCCAAAAATGAAAGCCATGGTTGTTTCAATATAAGGATCTCTTTCCATCTCCAAATACACATAGAAGGAATTTGCATTTACAGGGTCGTAAGTTTATATTCTAATAAAGACAGGAGGATCCTTTCAATTCAATAAAAGGCAAGAGAATTATGTAAAAATATTTTTACCAGTATAATCAGCTAATAAAGATATAGAGGGCTTTTATTTTATATGGGCCTTTTCAGAGACTTTGGTCTGACCAATAACACATATGTACAACATGCAATTTTCTTAATGCTAAACCATTTACAATAGGGTTCTTAAAGTATCTTGAGATTTCCCTTACACAAGTCTTGTGACTACAACAGAACCAGATAAACATTATGGAACTGAGTGATGTTATATAAACAAATCAGGCCTCTTCTTATGGGTGTCTGGGAAGTACAGAAATGTGAGAAGTGTTGGAGACCATGGAGATCATCAGTTCTGGCAATGTCATTTACAAAGACGCTAAGCTCAGAGGAACGAACTCGACTTAAAAGACTGGCTGTAAAGTATTGGATGGAATAATAATCCAAGAGATGATTATTAAAAGGATAATCTTTTAATTTGAATAAACAAATACTCAATTTGTGGTTTGCAAAGAGAACTACTCATACAGTGTTCACCTAGACACACACCAAATACTGCCTAGTTATTAAAACTACAATCTTAGGGCTGGGATTGTAGCTCAGCGGTAGAGTGCTTGCCTTGTATGCGTGAGGCCCTGAGTTCGGTCCTCAGCACCACATACAAAGCAATAAAATAAAGACATTGTGTCCATCAACAACTAAAAAAATATTAAAAAAAAAAAACTACAATCTTAAAATGTTTAATAAGAATACTTGAATTCAACACATTCACTTGAATTTTTTAGAAATCTCTTATGGGGCTGGGCATGGTGGCTCACACATGTGATCCCAGTGACTCTGGAGACAGAGCCAAGAGGATGGAAATTTGAGGCCAGCCTGGCAACTTTGCTGGAACCTGTCTCAAAATAAAAAATAAAAAGGGCTGGAGATGTAGCTCAATGGTAAAGTGTCCCTGAGTTCAACCTCCAATTGCCAAAGAAAAAGAAAAAAAAAATCTTATGGGAAGCGTGTGTGTTAGATGCTATGAATGATTTAAAGATCTATTAAAAGGAAGGAGGAAGGAAGGGAAAGGGAGAGGAGAGGAAAGAAAAAGACAATTCCTGCCTTCCCAAAACTTCTAACTGGAAAGATGATATTGCCATTGTAGCACTGTTTAAATCTCCACAAGCATTTCTACATTATATGTCTCTACATTAAGTGAAAAGTTCACTGATTTACCTCCTGGAGTACCTTCTGTTAATTGCATTTGTTGTGTAAATGCTTCTTTTATATCCTATTATCTTTTACATACCATTAGAGATGCATTAATGCACATCCAATAAATCTTGTGCATAAAGAGTATGTTTTTAGAACAGTAACATGCATAAGTGGGCTTCATAATATGTGAAAGAAAAGTAGAAGATGAAGAATTCATTAACTATTTTAGATTACAAATCGGTATTTTTCTTGAAATGAGTGAAGACTGATTTTGGATATATACTCATTGAACACTCTTGCTAAAGCCATTTAATTGTGAATCTGTAGATAAGCTGGCAATCTCAGTTGAAGATGAATGCTTTGATTATGCATGCTTTTGTTTAATTATACCAGGTTGAGAATGGAAATTGTCTAACTGAAAGGCAAGAAGGGGTGTTACAAAGTAGATGAGGTTCCTGGAGACAAGTGATCAGCTGACAGGCATTTGGTCTGTCTAAAGGAGGAAAAGATAGGGTTGGGTGTCATAGGGGAAGACTTCAGTATCAGCCAGAAGGGACAGCCTGAGCAAAGTCACAAAGGTGAAAGGGGCAGTGTACACTTACCCTGGTGGACACTCAGGTCCAATCAAGGACCCCATTGATTTGGGGTATCAATTTTGATACGTGGTTTCTGCTTTATTTGCCGTCCCAGAGCGCTTTTGGTGTCTTCCCTTATCACCCATGCAGGACATGGGTGGTAGGGAAAAGATTCTCTAACCTGCAAAAGACTGACTAAAAGACATAGGACGATGATAAAACCACAGAACACAGAAAATAGTTTTAAAATGTGGGGGTAGGATGGGCCCACAGGCAGATGATCCTTCAGACTTTTGGCAGGTGGCTGTCACTAGCGGCATGTGTAATTAATAATTACTCGGAGGCGGATTGTCTTTAAATGCAAGAGTATGTTCAATCACAACAATCATCAAATATAATTAATTAATGCAAAAAAGTACTGGGTGTGCTGGAGCACCCCAACTAGCATTTGATGTGCACTAATCAAACACTATAGGTAAGTTACACTATCCTAGGACAATTAAGCACTACCTGCAATTCACTAGGGGAACTAAGCATTACAATTAATTCATATAATCCTAGGGCAACTAAACATTACAATTAATTCACACAATCCTAGGGAAACCACGAGCCCCAAAGTACCTCCAATGCCAGGTGACTTCTCTTAGCTAAAGAGCAGACGTTGTCCTTGTCTGGTGGTTCTCTTCAGCCAACAGCTGGATGTCAGGGAATGGTGGAGCTGATCCAGGGACAGACAGCAAGGTGACTGGTCTCACTGATGTCTTCGGAGCAAACCCAAAAGTGTGGCAGGGCAAGCAGTTTAAAAGCAGTTCCAAGTTGGTGGTGTGGGCCAAGTTGGTGGTGTGGGCTGAGTTGGTGGTGTGGGATGGTGATTGGTTATACCCAGTAAAAAGCCCATGTCCATTGGTTATATCCAGTGAGATAGTATAATTGCAACTGGGCCTTTCTTTGCGCATATACATGGGCTGAGCCCCCTATCAATTGTAACCAGTAGGCCTGCTGTTAGGTGCCCCTTTGTCGATTACATGGGCTGAACCCCTTGCAGCCCTCGATTGCATGGGCTGGGCTCCCTATCAATTGTAGGCCTATGGTTAGGTGCTTTTTTCAGCCCCCATCATTGCAGGCAGGCATGACTAAGCAAGCCAGGGGCTGCTGTTCCTTATGGCCAGCAATCCAGTGAGTCCCCGGCATGTCCAGGCATGTCCATGGTATATGCTCCTTACAATGGCAAAAAGGTAAGAGGCCAAAATGACCCCTGCATGTGCTTTATATTGGGGGACTTCAAAGACCTTTTAGCGAACATTCTTTCCCAAGGCAGGAAGAAAGTGGAGTCTTGCAGTCAGCAGGTTGATTAGCATCTTGGCAAGTCACATCCATCTCAGAGGGGCTGTGGCTACATCGGGTCAGACCATGTCTGGTGCTGTGTGGGACTCTTGTGTGGTGATCCACACACAGCCCACGGATGGCTCTCTACATTCCCTATTTCCCTACGTCATTGTAGAACCAGAGCTTGCTTGACTCTAGTCAGCCCTACTCCTCCTATACCTGCCACCAAATGGCTGGAGTTCTCTCACCACACCCTATTGTGTGCTCACTGGCTTACTGCATTTTCCAAATGCTTTCTACCTCTCAGCCTAGTTTTCTGGGCAGCTGGGTGAATGATAATAAGCTAATTTAATATTTTTGAACTTTAGCACTTAGAGAATAGGGAAAATAAAATCCACCACACTGGTTTGCTGTGAGGACAAAACCAATGATGTTGGTAAATTGCCTATCACAATGCCTGACACATGTGATTTCTGTTCCCTTTTGGAGCTTTGTCCATGAGCTGAGACTCCTCTGCTAATTGGTTTTATGCTCAACTTCACCCTCATACATACACACTCAGGCACAGGGACTACTCTTTGAAATACCACCCATTTTTGTGTAGGTCTTCTCTCCACCATGCTCACTTTGCTGCAGAGTGGAATTGCTGCCTGCATGAGTGGCTGGCCCTGGGCTTGTGATGCCTCCTCCATCTCTCCAGCAGGAGGATCTTATAGTTTGTTCTGGACCCTCCCAAGGTACAGCTTCTTGACAACAAGTTATGTCCTGAAATAAGAACCTTTAGTCTGGAAAAGAGAAAATTTAGGAACACTTAGAACTGTTTCCAAATATTTGAAGGCCTGATCCATCAACAAGGAATTAGACCAGGGCTTCTAAAAGCTTTTATACCATAGATCCCTTTGATGGTCCAGTGATCCAAGTAATGATCCAAGTAATGAATCCTTTCTTGGAATAGTGTACAAACACAGAGGATTACAAAGAAGCCAATTAAATTAAAATGTAGTTATTGAAATATTTTTAAAACAACTTTGTGATACAGCAACATGTGTGTTTTTTATTCATGCAAATAATGTGTAATAATAACCTCTGAAATTAAAAGGCTATACTGAGTATAAGTGATATTTCAAGATTTCTGAGACAACTGCAATGCTATACAAAAACATCTGTGATTTCTGTTATTGATAAAGTCATAGAAATGGTTAATACTATTGTGGTTTGGGTTTCCATTTAATAATTGAAAGAAAACAAAATTTAGTTAGAGGTAAATAAAAATAAAGATGTTCTTTCCCATCCAAATTTACTGACCCCTGAAGTGTATCCATCGATATTCTTGGCCCATGCCTCTCTCTCACCCCACCTTACCTTACCCTTATAAGGAGTACAAGGACTTTATATTAGTTTATTCTGTGCCATTCAAAAGAACAGAATTATTCTCAGGGGGGCAGGTTATAAGAAGGCATATCTCAGCTCATCACAATGAAAAACTCTTTAACCATTAAATATTCTCAAAAATAATTGCCCACTTAGTGATGTAATGTTTTTTTTTAAATCACTGAAAGTATTCAAAAGAAGCTAAATACTACCAAATTAGGGGACTTTGTATTAGAGAGAAAATCGGATTTTCATTTACATATATTACAATGTGAACAATGCTTCCTCAGGATGGACAAAGCAGCCATCAGTCCTGGCAACACCTGATAGCCATGGTGCAAGGTGCTGTACACTTGTGGACTCAGACACACTAAGCCAGCAAGGCAGCCATCTTTTCCTGATTATCAGTTCAGGATCACATTATAAAATCTTGACAGAGACAAATATATGAGAGGTTGAATTCAAATCGAGGTCTTTCTGGCCCCAAAGTTCCCATCTCTAATATGGAATTAATAATACTTACTGGTTGTTATTAGAACTTTAAAAAAAAAAAGATTACGTGTATCAAGTGCATAGGTCAGATGATCAAGAAAACGATTCTAGCAATCCTTGGTGGCTCATGCCTGTAATCCCAGGAACTTGGGAGGCTGAGGAAGGAGGATCACAATTTCAAAGCCATCCTCAGCAACGATGAGGCATTAAGCAACTCAGTGAGACTGTGTCTAAATAAAATACAAAACAGGGCTGGGAATGTGGCTTAGTGGTCAAGTGCCCCTGAGTTCAATCCCCGGTACCTCCTCCCCAAAAATGAATAATGATTCTAAGTGTTTCACATGTATTAACTAACTGTTTCACATGTATTTCATCCTCATGAAAACTTTGTGAAGTAATATTGTTATCATTCCCATTTTACAGATGAGAAAACAGAGGCACTAAGATATTGAATAGCTTGCCCAAGGTTAAACAACTACAGAACTTGCACCCAGGTGATCTGACCTCAGAGGTCACACTGGTAAGCACCATGATATGCTGCACTCTGGCATGGTACTAGTAATTTGTTTTTGTTGTATGAAAGGTTGCTCTCTCCAATAAGATGGTCACTATTTAAAGATAAAATGGGGGGCTGGGGCTGTAGCTCAGTGGTGGAGCGCTTGCCTTGCATGCGTGAGTCACTGGGTTCGATCCTCAGCACCACATAAAAATAAATAAATAAAATAAAGATATTGCATCCATCTACAGCTAAAAAAAAATATTTAAAAAAAAAAAGATAAAATGGAACTGCTATAGTAAAACCAAGATTTGGAGGGCCATATAAATTCAAATTAGACCTGCTATTTTGTTCATTCCTGTGTAGCCCATGAATGTTCTGTATTAAAGACCTGGGCCTGTCATCCTAATCCACATTTATTCCACATGTTAGTATCTAAGTAAGAAAGAGAGTTTCTCACTTCTTGATTCTTATGCCTTCATCCCAGTTCTGTCATGGCTATTGGATGAGTCGAAAACAAATAACCCTGAGTCAAAGCAAAAAGATCTAGCCAGGGCTCCTGCTCCTGTCTGACTTTGAGGGAGATTAGCAACAAATATGTCAGCTTTATGTGAGCCTCACCACAAAACTGACTATCATCATTTAAAACAACCTTATAATTTCACTTGTACGTTTCTTCCCTTTTGTTCGGTTGCCAGCTCTTCCTCGTCTCCTAACTTCCATCTGAGGGGCACAAGGAAGACCCTTCAAAAGAAAGTGCGAAATTTTCAAAAGAAAAAAAATAAGATGTTTCAGCATCTATCCTTGCCAATTTGATTCAGATCATCTCATTCTGCTTTTGCTGCCTTTAAAAAATACCACTAAATTATTATTCTTTAATCTTAGGATTTTCCCTCATGGTTGGTCATGACTATGTACTCCAAGGAAGTAAACGAGAACCACCCACACTCAGGGAGGCTTTGAAAACTGCCACTTTGATGACTGCTAAGCCAGTTTCTCTATCCCACAGTGTACTCCAATGTGGTGATTCACAAGCTGAGCTTTATGACTTGCTATGTTCAAAGATACAAACAAAATATCTATTTCTGGAATTTCTCTTGAAAAGTCACCTGGATCTCTCACATTCCCCACCTTCTCTCTCAGTACTTTTACAAAACTGTATTTCTGAATTATCATCTGCCAATCTTCATAAATGGAGATAGGCTGCAAGACATAAAGAGCTAGGCTAGACTGAGATACTGACAGCACTCACTGAGCCCACGACTTGCATGGCAGTGTGTTACCCATTCATGTGCATTCTCTCATTGACCCTTCCAAAATCTCTATGAGGTAAGTACTGTACATGGCTCCCATTTTCTATGGATGAACGAAGTAAGCACAGGGGGATTAAGCAACTGTCCCTGGTAAGTGGTAGAATTGGATCCATGTCTGTCAGAATCCACAGCTCAAGTTCTAAACCCTCTATTTGCATTACTCCAGGTGCCTTTCTTAACAGTCCAGATGGGCCACTGGCAAACACTGCTGAAATACTTGTTTGATAGCTACCCGTTAAAGTCCTCTAGGCACCTGTGAAAAAGATACCCCAAGATAAATCATCTTATATTCTCTGTGCCTTGAAATTCTTTCAGATAGTGTTGCTAATATTTATTGAGAACTCCCCATATGCTGGTTAGTGCAAGAAGTTATTTTATCAAGAACAGAATGATGCTGGGCGCCGTGTTGCACGCCTGTAATCCCAGCACTTTGGGAGGCTGAGAAAGGAGAATCGCAAGTACAAAGCCAGCCTCAGCAATGGCAAGGCACTAAGTAACTCAGTGAGACCCTGTCTCTACATAAAACACAAAATAGTGGCTCAGTGATCGAGTACCCCTGAGTTCAATCCCTGGTACCAAAAAAATAAATAAATAAAAATAAAGAATAGAATGGTATTTTGGGGAAGAGAGTTTATAAATGAAGCTACTACCTGTTACATTTCAATGGCATCCAGCTGAGCTGGCTGAAGTCACTGGAGTGACTATTCTGGTGATGACTAAGATGAACCCTACAACATCCACCCCCAGGATCTCCCAAGGAAAGAGAGCACACTGGGAGCACACAGGGACCCAGTAGCTAGCTTCAGATTGTTCACTGTTTCTGAAATGGGGATTCACCTGTTCTCCTTAGGGATTTTGTTTTTAGGAAATTCTTTTAAGGTTTCTTGATACTATGGTTAGGTCTTCACAACTCAAAAACAATAGCCATTGATGAAATGCCCGAAGTTACTTAGATAATTTTTGTCAGCTCAAGTCTTAAGCTGCCATGACTAATCTTGCTCAAGTATTGTTTCATCAATACACAATAGGCTTTACCTAATAACTCTATCAGCAGTGCAGAAGTCTAGACATTTTATAGGATACTTGGTAGGAATTATTATAATAAGAAACATTTCATGGGAGTTTCTTCTGTTATTTAAAAGTAATATAGATCATAAATACTGAACTTTTCTAGACGAAAAAAGAGACAGATTGGTTACACTGGAGTATTTTTATGTATTTATATTTTCTTGTATCATTTTTATTTCTATTTGTAAATCTTCAAATGAATAAGATTAAGAAAAAAAAAAACCTTTCCTATGAGTCAAATAAGCATTTTAGTATTTGTTCTGGTTACTTTTAATTTCTTACCTGTAAAAAAACTATGAAGGCTATTTCCTGAAACAAAACATACAAATGGTTCTTAAACACACAAAAAAAGTGTTCAATGTAATCATTACAATTTTTTAAAAGTTAAATTTCTATTATTCACCTGTGAGTTAACAACCAAGAGCTGGGGATATAGCGCAGTGGTGGGGTGTTTGCCTGTCATGCTTATGGCCCCAGGTTCAATTCCTAGAACCATAAAAATAAGTAAATAAAGAAATACAAGTAAAAGCTGAGAGTGCATGAATGCTTGTAATAATGTGGTAACACAGGTCCTCTTCCTGTATCAAGAGTGAGTTTAAATCTTTCAAACAAAATTATTTAAGAAATTTTATAAAAGTCTTTTAAAGGTTCATATACTGATATTTTTAAAATCTGAAATAATATTGTTTCTAAAAATGCATTTTAAATAGCTAGTTATAGACAGAATCAAAGATCTACACCAAATACATTTATCACAACTCTATCAGAAGAGGCAGTATCCTTAGCAGTATATATTCCTGAGGTGATTTTAGGGACACTAAGCATAGCTGAAGACTAGGGTGAGGGGTCACACTTGGAGAGATTTGGGTGTCAGTGCACATACAAAACAGCGAGACCCCCTTCCCTTTCCTTTTTGACTTTCAGAGTTCTGGAAGCCAGGTAGATATTTCCCAGGCAGAAGACAGGAGACCACCTCTAAGATAGCTAACTGTTCAGGAGAAACACTTTTATAAATGGACAATTAGGTGTCCCCACGAAACCTGTAGATTTCTGCCTAGTTACTATTCAGTGAAGTCCACCAACATACAAACATACAAATAAACCCCAAACATGCAAACAGGACTTCCCATCAACATTTTAGTAACTTGCACTTAGGCGGAACCAAGGATCACTAGATTTTTTGAGGAGAGCTTTTAACATGAAAGACACAGACCAAGCAATTTCTGAGACAACTCTGAGATAATTCAGGGAGTAGAAGAATTAAATTGAAAAACTGTAGTAATATCCTCAGAGAGATAAAAAGTAAGATATTTATGAGAAAAAAAAACAAGATAATTTTAAAGAAATATTCAGAGAACAGTAAAAGGCTCTTATACATTAAAAAATAATATGGTAGAAATTAAAAATCAAAAGAAAGCTTGAAGATAATGGTCAAGTAAGTTTCCTAGAAAGAACAAACAACAAAGAGAAGAAAATTAGAGAAGTACAGCCAGGGGCTGGGATTGTAGCTCAGCGGTAGAGTGCTTGCCTCGCATGCTTGAGGCCCTGGGTTTGATCCTCAGCACCACATACAAGGCAATAAAATAAAGACATCGTGTCCATCTACAATTAAAAAATATTTAAAAAAAAAAAAGAAGTACAGCCAGTTTCTCAGAATGAAGAGATAGTCCTCCAAAAACACTAAACCAAGGAAATATCAGAAGAGCAAGGATCTTTAAATACATATGTACGTATGAAAAGTTCTTTGAAAGGAAAAAACAAAGGATCAGGGATCAGAATGGGATCAGAATTCTCAGTTGCAACCACTGGAAATTAGAAGAGAATTAAAAGTTCAAAATTCTAAAAAAAAAAAAAAGGTGATTTGTATGTAAAATTCTGTACCTGTCCATACGCTACATAAAGTGCAAATAATATTTTTCAGACAACCCAGGTCTCAAATAATTTGCCTCCCATATTTTCTTCTGAGAAAGATCTTAGGAGTTATTGGGCTCCACAGAAATAAGAGTAAACTAAGAAAGAGAGAAAGGGGGTCAAACACCAGAGATAGGTCAAGGACATACCATGATGGTACAAAAGTAAAGAATCTGATTAGTAGGCTTGACAGGAGCTGGAGACAGAAACAATGTCAACAAGGAAAAATGGGATTGATAGACTGTCAGATGTGATTGGCCATCAGAGCGGTTTCATAGACAGGATGTATTCTAAGAAGGGAGTGCTATGCCATTCATAAGTGGATGAGATAAGATTCATATTTATGGTCATAATAATGTAATGATCAAATACTAATTTAATCCAAAACAAGTTATATAACTGTGAAGCATGGGGATTAGAAAAGCTTCTATGTGTGAGCGGGGAGAGGAAGGTGGCTTAAGGCCTCATCCTTAACAGGAGGTTATTCACAATCGTTGAGAGATGGATTAACAGTCAAATACATGAAGATCAAAATACCAACTTTATTACTGAGAACATTGGGTGCACCAAGATTTTGGGGGAAGTGATCCTAGCAAGTACAGTGAGGAATGAGACCAGGGCAAAGGACAGGTAGCTGATTATCAAAGAAAAGGAAAAGGTAGATAGCACTTCCCTATTGCCTGGTTGCTAATAGCCTCCAGGGGAGGGGAAGGATTGCACTTTCCAGCAAAAGCAATAACCCCTGAATGGCTCTTTTCCTGCCTTTTGGTCATGTAGGCATGAGAAAAAAGGAAACCTACAATCTATGAAGGGGCAAGACACCCCACTGCCATAGGAACCCGCTCTGGGTACCCTCCTCTCCAGAAGTGTGTGTGTGTCTCTCTCTCTCCCATTTCTTAAATAAAATTGCTTTCTGCTCTTGCCTCAGTGTTTCTCAGGTGTTTAATATTCACTGGGGGAACAAAGATCTGATCCAGATTTTTAAGACCAGCATCAGTGATCCTAGGAAGTGTAGTAAGGATGTAAGAAAGAGAGACAGAGAAGGGAGCAAAGCTATTAAAGAATCTGAGAGTGAGCTCAATCCCACTGAGGACCTTCTGAGAAACTGTGTGGAACACCATAGAATAGTCCCACTGGAGGACAGGGAGAATGTCCCATTGATTGAAGGTGGTGTTTATTAACTCCTCTGCTCTTCTTCCCCTCCTCCTCCTCCTCCTTCTTCGTACTAGGAATTGAGCCATTGAATCCAGGGGTGCTTTTTCATCGAGCTACATCCCAAGTCCTTTTTATTTTTTATTTTGAGACTGGGTCTTTCTAAGTTGCTAAGACTGGCCTCGAACTTGTGATCCTCCTATCTCAGCCTCTGAGTCACTGAGATTACGGGAGTGTACCACCATGCCTAACTTCCTTTGCCTTTCTAATTCTATTTGTACAACTAACAGCTCCTGTAGGACTGGAGGAAAATCTTCTGCAGTAAAATAAAAGATGCCAGTCCTCAACAGTGAGTTTAGAGATGTGCGGAGGCATAGGTGGTACATTAACAGCTGCTGTCAAACAAAAGCTGGATTAAAGCATGGAGGATTAGCTTCCTGTTCAACTAAGAGCTAAGTGAACTCAGCCCATCCTTCACTGGCCTCTTGCACAGGTCTGACTCGACTCCAGCACATTCACTGAATGCAAGAAGAGCTGAACTGAAGGCACCTTTCTCAGGCAGGTGCATCCAAGAGAGAGAGGAAGGGGCTGAGATGGGTGTTCTCACTACCTACGTAAGTCATTTTTGCCTGGAAAATGGAGCAAGGGATGGAATGAATGACCCCAAAGTGTTACTTTAACTGCCTTCACACCATGTGAAAACATAAGGTCAGAGAAATAAATGGAGAGCCCCATTAGAAACTGGCAAATATAAACAAATACTGAAATTAAACAAACAAAAAACACAAAAAGCAGCAGGGTACAGTGGCTATAATCCCTGTGACTCTGGAGGCTGAAGCAGTAGGATTCCAAGTTTAAGGGCAGACTCAGCAATTTAGAGAGATCCTGTCTCAAAATAAAAAAAAAAAAAAAACATAAAGGGTTAATGTAGCTCAGTGGTAGAGCATCCCTGGGTTCAGACCCCCAAAAGCTCATGTGTGAGAAATGTAAGGTTTAGAGGTGAAATAATTGGGTTATGAGAGCCTAGACCTAATCAGTGCATTAATTTGCTAATGAGGATTAACTGAGTGGTAAACATAGGCAGGTTAAAACATGTGGCTAGAGGAGGTGGGTCCCTGGGGGTGTGGGGATGTTTTCTCCTTGTTGAGCAGAGCTAGCTCGCTCTGGCGCGCGATCCCCCGCCCCCACCCCCCTCCTGGTGCCAAGTCCTGAGCTGATTTCTTCCACCACACTCTTCTGCTATGATGTTCTGCCTCATCTCAGGCCCTGAGGAATGGAGCCTTTGTGAAAGGTGGTGATCCTGGAAGTGTTTTGTTATAGACACCATCAGGCGGTCCTGCATTAAGAACCCTTCCCTCATAACCTCCTGGTTTTCTTTTGCTTTTCTTTTGTGACCGAAAGCTCAGTCCCTGTCCCCAATGCCAATCAATGCCAATTTAATAATGAGGACACGTTTTTTGGAGAAAAAGGAAAAAAGTTTTATTACTTTGCTAGCAAATAAGAAACACAGGGGACTCTTGTGCAAGACTCTGTTATTCTCTTGATCAGCAGGGACAGGGGGGTTTTAAAGGGTTACATTCCAGCTGTGCTCTGGTAGGGGGTCCCAGGGCACCCAGATGGCGCTTAGGATTCACTTGTTTGGGAGATATTCCCTTCCCAGATCCTCAGCAGGCACCTCCTTCCTGTAGTGGTTGTGTTCTAGGGCAGTTAACTAGGAGAAGAAAAAATAACACTGTCTCCCTAATCTTGTTAGGGAGGGGGAGAAGGGAGAAGAAAGGAAAAACATTTAAAATAAATAAATAAACCTTAGAGCAACCGAGGGCTATATTCAGAAGGTGAAGGGACCACTGTTTGTTTCTTTCTTTTTTCCTTTGCCTTCCCTTCCCTTCCCTTCCTTTCCCTTCCTTCCTTTCCTTTCTCTGTGTTAGGATTGACAGAAGTGAGTCCATTTTGATTGTGAAAACTTTCACACTACCACTAATTCTGTGATTTTGTGATTCCTTAACATCCCTGAGCCTTGATTTCCCTCAGAAAAGGGGGATAACACAAACTTCATGGGGTTACTGACTAGATTAAATGAAATAAAGTAAAATCACTATAAACCCTATATAAATATACATATATATTTTTAAACTGTTCTTTAAATATTGGATTTTAAAACAAAAAAGCTCATTATAGATAACACATTAAAAGAAAAATTATATGGGAACAAACTTTTTAAAATGAAAATCTCATTAGAAATTTTTTAACTTAAGGTGTATTTACAGATAAATATTACCATCAGTTATAAGTAGGCCAACCATCAATAACTGATGTGTTGGCCTACTTATAACAATATATTATTTTTCATGTATAATTTTTATTTGATTATAAAAATAACACATATTTGTCATAGAAAAGTAGGAAAATAAAGGAACATATAAAGGAGAAAAATTCTACCTCACAGAGATAAGCCCTTTTAATTTTTTAATATATTTCTTCTAGCTAGTATTCTAGTTCTCTCTTTCCTCTCTCTTCCTCTCAAAACATTTAAATTATATCATTAATAAATCCCCAAATATATCTTGCAAAAAATAACCTTCAACAGGCACAAAACATTTCACTGAAGCAGCTGTGCAATACTCTATCACCTTCCTTGTGAGAGAGAGCTGGCCTGGGAGCATCCACAGTACATAATATGCAACAAATATCAGGTTTGTCAATCATGTGGCTTTGGCCATAGTTCCATCTTGTAACAAGTTCCGCATTCCTGTGAATAGCCACAGGATGTTTATAGAATAGTCACCGGATGCTAATAGATGCACCCTGTAGCGCTTGGAGGACAAAGGGCCTCTTAGCATATTTAAAGAGGGACCTGAGCTCAATAAAAAAAAAAAGAGAGTCTCTTGCCTTACTGTGTGTGTGTGTGTGTGTGTGTGAGTGATTTTCATCCGCGGCTCCCTCGCCTGACTCGGTTTCCCTTTGTGCTGGCGCAGGCACTGGCACTTCCTATTGCTAGTTAGGTTGCTTCTCTTTTCATTATTATGATTAAATTGGGTTCAATAAACTCATACATACATGAATTAGTACATTCTGAATCACAATTGCTGTTTACTTATCTGCTTCCTACACTACACAATAAGCTTTGTGAGGGTCTATTCCTTTTTGCCATTATTACTTAGAGCCTAGTATTTTGCCTAGTATTTGTATGTATAAATACAAATATGTGCTGTGTGAATGAACAATGAATGAGAGCAGGGTTGAGTGAGTGAGTGAATGAATGAATGAATGAATGGGATTTTGTATCTATTTAACAAAAGATAACCTTTATGAAATTTCTCATGTTTTCAACTATTTTATTTATTTTTCGCAGTGCTGGAGATCAAACCTGGACTCTTGCTTATGTTAGGCAAGTGCTCTACCACTGACATACACCCCCATCTATAATTATTTTAATTGGCATATTGTTTTTATATGACCATGAACCAGAGCAGTAAGATAGACATTTGAGATGCAGGTGGTGGGCAGAGGAGAGAGGGACACGAAGTGGGAAGGCAAACTCTTCCTTTCTGGAGCCTCTTGTCTGTCCTTGGCAAGGACAAAGTTTTCATTTTAATAGAATCCTCTGCTGGCAGCATGATAACTGTTTCACAGTAGGAAGAGAAAAGAGAAACAGGAAGAGCACGAGGTAGGGGAAATTATGGGAGGAAAAGCTTTTTCTCATTTACTCACAATATGAATTAGAAACATACAAGGGAAGTACATGGAAAGAAATGCAGAATGCAGCATTGACTATCCTTCATTTTATGCTTAAGGCCAATGAAAATGCATATTTACTACTATCTGGATATGATATGCTATTCTAGGGTAGCACATTGAAACCACTCAAGAGGTGAGAAAGCCTTAGAGGCATATGTACATTACAGGAGGAGTGCTATCTTTGGATACTTTCTGACTTAAAAGGGCACAAAGAAATCTTTCGGGTGATGGAAATATTTCATGTCTTGTTCTGAGTGGTGGTTACACAGGTGTATACAATTGTCAAAGTTCTTCAAACTGAACACTTATGATCTCTGCATTTTACTGAATGTACGTTAACCCTCAATTTTTTTTTTTTTTTTTTTTTTGGTACTGGGGATTGACCTCAGGGGCACTTGACCACTGAGCCACATCCCCAGCCCGATTTTGTGTTTTATGTAGAGACAGGGTCTCACTGAGTCGCTTAGCGCCTCGACATTGCTGAGGCTGGCTTTGAACTCGCGATTCTCCTGTCTCAGCCTCCCTAAGTGCTGGGATTACAGGCTTGAGCCACCGCGCCCGGCTAACCCTCAATTTTAAAAATTGTTAATTAGCAAGAATTTTTTTCTCTGGAGAAATAACATGCATTCACTCTAGAAAGTTTAGAAAATACAGATAAGCTCCAAGAAGGAAATAAAAATTGCCAAAACTTTTAACTGCCCACAGATAATCACCCTTAACATTGCTATCTGGATTTTCTTTTAAAAAAAAAAAAAAAAATTTTTTTTAGTTGTAGATGGACACAATGTCTTTATTTTGTTGCTTTGTATGTGATGCTAAGGATCGAACCCAGGGCCTCACACATGCGAGGCAAGCACTCTACCGCTGAGCTACAATCCCAGCCCGCTATCTGGATTTTCATTAGCCTGCCCGCCCAGTTATGTTACCAAAGGAAGCAAATAGTTATCATAATAGAGACACACTCACTAATGACCTGACCATATTTAAAATTAGCTCCCAGTCAAACACCTTCCAGCTGGGTGGCTTCCATCCCCACCCATCCTGTCAACATGCTCCAGGAAGCTGTTCCCAAAATATTGGATGTAAACAGGCACAAATGTACTGGCAATTGACTCTAAAGTGGATTTTGAGTTTTTAAAAACAGATATGTCTCATGAACTCAGTGAACATAATGTTGGAAAACTACTGGGTCATAAAAAGCTGTTGACAAATAAAGCGTTAGACCCAGTAGCATCTAATAAGAGAAACAGGGAAGATGATGGCCACTTCAGAAGAAAATGGTATGACTACCAAAGATGAAAAGAAACTCTCTGGAAAATAATAAAGCCCTCAAATTTCTTTTGTCACAATATTTATGGTAGTACTACAGAAGTGGAATTGTTGAATGTAAAGTGGTGAAGGGTGTCGTTTCATGCTATCATATAATTTTGTCCAAAAGAAACAGAAGCATCATTTTAAAAATTAACTCCCAAACATTTTAAAATTGTTTTCTGTAACCAAGCTTCTCAAATGTTAATGTGGGTAGAGATCACCTCTAAATCTTGTTAAAAAACGCCCATTCTGATCCAATTAAGTCAAGGCAGGGAGCCTAGATTCTGAATTTCCAGCCAGCTCCTAGCAGTGTTGATGCAATTGGTCTCTGGACTTTGAGTAATAAGTCTGTAATATTGTAGTCTTAGGTAGATTTACTTTGAATGGTTTTTATCGAATACTAATTATCTTTGAGTATTAAAAAATGCCTGCCTGACATTCTAGTTATTTCTCATTTAACCGTTCTAGACCAGAACAGTATGTGGTTACCAAATAAAAAACAAAATCATGTAGAGGGCTTGTCGAAGCATAGACTGCCTGCCCACACCTCCTGAGTTTCTCATTTGGTTGATCTAGGGTAGGGTTCAAAATTTATTTGCATTTCCAACTGTTTCCCAGTTAATGTTCCCGGTCCAATCTCTATAAGCCACTAATTTAGAATGATTGCAAGCAATTTCAAGAGAGTCACTTATAATACCTGTTATTATAAGTTATTGCAACATTTGCAAAACAAAGATACAGATCATATAAACAAGCTGCAAATGCTTAAGTATCTGAACATTCCTAGTATTTACTGAACTCAATGATCCAGTTCCCCATTCAAGGGTTCAGCTTTACTTTGTGTATGTCCATCAATAATCTCCAAATGTTTTGATTGCAGAATTATTTTATCTATTATTTTATATCATTTTGCATATTATTAGGTTCATTTTTAGAGAAAGCAATGAGATTATGTATGCTGGATCTGCTTAGATCATCAGTGACTTTAAGTTTCTGGGGAGAGGGATTCCCCCTCAATTCACAAGCAGTGGCTCTGCCATTATCTGGTTTGTTGTGCTTTCATTATCAGCGTATGAATTTAAACTGTCCACTGCACAGAGTCTCTTTGCAGGAATCCTTTTAGGCAATCCTCTCAGAGTAAGAGGATTACTTAGTTAAAAGCAGATAATACAACCTGTAAATCTATATACCTGCATTGAGAACCAGCAATACAACTCAGGCAAAAAATAAACAATGGATGGGTGCACTACCAACTCCTTTCCTTAGAAAACTTCCCACTAAAGATTACTGGCACATTAAGAATGTAAGAAATATTAACTATTTTATGATGTCCTGAGAACTGAAGTGAAAGAAGACTGGGTTCAAGTTCTGGTTCTGTCATTAATTAGTTTTAAGACTCTAGACAAGCCACTTAATCTTTCTGACCTTTGTCTGCAAAACAGGGCTAACAATACTGGCATTGCTAAGCCAAAGGAGTTGTGATCTCAAAATGGTACATGTAGATGTGCTTTAAAAAAACTGTAAAGCACTATACAAAAATAAGAGTCTTTATAATTTTATTTTTTGTAACTTATATTTACAGTATATGAAACATGATAAAAGCAGGAAAGTATTCTTACTGAATAATTAATTTTCTCACATTTTATAGCCATGCATGTACAATTTATTTTGATTCTATCTGAGTTTTAAAATGAAATTCAATTATTCTAAAATATCCTGGTGAACCATTTTCTCTGTTTTTTAAAAAAGCAAAATATCTGGTTGTTACCAATCTTCCCAGTGTATGATATGCTGTAAAAGAATGTGGGCTTTGTTTCTGTCCTGCTTTCATGTAAAAGGAAACACCCAAGAACACATTAGCAGATTCCATTTAATTTAGAGAATTAAACTAACAATATACTACAAGTTAGATCTGGGTAGGTTCAAATGTGTCCACTTCAGAATTCAGGTATTGCCAATGTGATGGTATGCAGGCACCGGCTTTTAAAAGGCAATGAGGCCATGAGGGCTCCTCCCTCCTGAGTGAGAATGAGGCATTTTAAAAGAGGCTTCATGTGGCACTTGATTCACTTGCCCTTCTACTTTCAGCCATGTGAGGACAGGATTCCTCTCTCCAGAGAATAAAGCCACAAGGCACCTTCTTGGAAGCTGACAGCTGTCCTGACCAAGCAACTGAACCTGCTGGCACCTTGATCTTGGACCTCCAGCCTTCAGCACTGGGAGAAATAAAATCTATTCTTTTTCTTTTTTTTCGGGGGCCAGGGAGTTTACTGCGGATTGAACTCAGGGACACTCGACCACTGAGCGACATCCCTAGCCCTATTTTGTATTTTATTTAGAGATAGAGTCTCACTGAGTGGCTTAGCACCTGTTTTGCTGAGTCTGGCTTTGAACGCGTGATCCTCCTGCCTCAGCCTCCTAAGCTGCTGGGAGGGATTACAGGCATGCACCACCGCACCTGGTGAGAAATAAAAATCTGTTCTTTATAAATTAAAAAAAAAAGTACGTTTTGGCAAGAGAAAACCAACATGAGTTTTTGAGCAAGTCAGTGAAATGCTCTGAGCTTCCGTTTTATCATAGGTATAATAGTGGCTTCCCAACGCACTTCCCTGGGCTGGATCTGGAATGAGCCAAATAACAAACTTTCACAGTTGCTGTGCATAACGTCAAATATGCATCTTGCCCAGGAATGGGTGCTTTAAAAAAAAAAAAAAGACTAAATGGTGAATGTTCTAGGCTTAGCCAGTCATGCAATCTCTGTCACAACCACCCAGCTCTGCCACTGTTGTGCAGCATAGACAATATACAAACAAATGGGCATGGTTGTGCTCTAATAAAACTTTGCAAACATTAAAGTTTAATTCTTATAATTTTTACATGTCATAATTATTTTTATGTCATGAATTATTTTCTTTTGATTTTATTTCAAATAATTTCATCAGTCTTCGCACAAAATAGGCATCATTTTGAATTTGCCCTGGGGATCAAGAGTTTGCTGATCTCTAGTCTAGCACAATGCCAGCACCTAGAAGATAATGCTAGCTAGATTAGACATATAAAAATGATTTATAAGTTGTAAAAGCCTTTAGATATAGTTTTTAGAGGCTTTTTTATTCTTCATTGTGCTTAAAGCCTATAACTGTCTTCCCACAATCTCATCAGTCCCTTAGAATATAATTCAACTGGATTTGTGGATTTAGAATCATCTAATGCTTTGAGTTGAATTCTTACTAACTATTTTACCTATGTCAAATAGTAAGTCCTTGCTTTTCAATAAAACAGTGTCTTTTTAACTGAAAGAGTAGCACTAACTCTAAAGATTTCAGAAAATAGAAAAAAGTGGAATTAATGAAGATCTCTCAAAATTATACAGTTTGGACCAGTTCCGGCTTAGTTATGTTTTCTCCCTCCCACTTTGAAGGCCATTTTCTTTCTTTCTTTATTCTTTTTTTCTACCGGGGATTGAACTCAGGGGTACTCAGCCACTGAGCCACATCCCCAGCTCTATTTTGTGTTTTATGTAGAGACAGGGTCTCACTGAGTTGCTGAGGCTGGTTTTGAACTTGTGATTTGTGGGAGAGAGCTGGCCTGGGTGCTCCCACAGTACATAATGTGCAACAATATCAGGTTTTTCAATCATGTGGCTTTGGCCATAGTTCCATCTTGTAACAAGTTCCACATTCCTGTGAATAGCCATAGGATGCTAATAGAATA
Organism: Geosciurus inauris; assembly: GCA_004024805.1. NCBI lineage: Eukaryota > Metazoa > Chordata > Mammalia > Rodentia > Sciuridae > Geosciurus > Geosciurus inauris. The sequence continues at coordinate 40,448 of PVHX01015358.1, forward strand.
GTCACACCCTATGCACCCTGTAGCGCTTGGAGGACAAAGGACCTCTTAGCATATATAAAGAGGGACCTGAGCTCAATAAAAGAGAGTCTCTTGCCTTGTTCTATGGTGTGTGTGTGTGTAAGTTTCATCTGCAGCTCCCTCGCCTATCCTGGTTTCACTCTGTGCCGGTGTGGGCGCTGGCAACTGGAGGTCCCACCGAGATAGGAAGAAGGGAAGATAGCTGATGGACACTCCAGGAAAGCCAGCTGGTAAGTTTAGGTGGGGTGAATTGTGGTGAAGCGTTCACATTAAATTGTGGTAAAACATTCACATTAAATTGTGGTAGAGTGTTCTAATGGGTGCGCAAGAAGTAAGGAACTATCAGAGAAACAGGTAAATTGTGGTGAAGCGTTCACATTAAATTGTGGTAGAGCGCTCCAATGGGTGTGCAACGTAGTATCCGGATTGCTGAATACGATATCAGAACAAATGAGTGAACTAGCCAAAACGTTTGAGATAGTGCAGGAGACTATATCTGCTCAGTCTCTCAAGGGGTCAGAAAAGGATTTAGACCTTAAAGAGGGGGAAGAAAAAGACAAAGAAATGATAGAACGAGAGATTGAGGATTTGTCTGAAAAACTTAAAAAATATGACATCAAAGAGCAATTACAGGAGGAATTGTTTGCAGAGCCAGTAGGGTGACTGATAACACCTACAGCGCCTCCTGTTGACTGGCCTGAGAAAAGAGGAAATATATGCTTCCCAGTGATTGAGACTCAAACTCAACAGGGGCAAGTAATCAAGCAGCACCAATCATTAGATTTTAAGGACATAAAATCATTGAAAGATGCGGTGGTGCAATATGGGCCCGATGCTCCTTTTACCTTGGCTATTTTTGAGTCTTTCTCATCTTTGAATTTAACTCCCTCTGATTGGTCTCAGTTGACCAGAGCTGTCCTGTCTGGGGGGGATTATCTCATCTGGAAAGGAGAATATCAGAAGCAATATAAAATAACAGCTGCCAGAAATGCTCAGACTGGTTTCCCACAATGAAACCTAGACATGCTTGCTGGACTAGGGCAATATAACAATGTGCAAGCTCAAATAGTGTATGCTCCAGGGGTATATGCTCAAATAGACACGGCCGCTACTAAAGCATGGAGGGCCCTGCCTAATTTAGCAGCTGGGGAAAGTCTATCAAAGGTTATACAAGGGCCCTCCAAACCTTTTGCTGATTTTGCAGATAGGTTAATACAATTGGCCGGGAGATTATTTGGAAATGTTACTGATGCCATACCGGTAATTAAGCAGCTTGCATATGAGAATGCAAATAAACACTGTCAGCAAGCCCTCCGTGCTCATAGAGACAAAAGTCTTAATGATTATATCAGATTATGCAGAGGTGACCTTGCCACCATTTCTATAGGTTCTTCCATACTTGCTTTGGCATCATAAAGAACCCTTGTTCATTGTTTATAAGCCTTTGCTTTCATGGGAGTGCCCAAAGTTCTTAAGATGCATAAGAATCCCCAAGGTCAAGCAATTATTGAAGGTACTCATCTAACTATTAAAACCTATCCTTCCAAAACAAAGGAGGGGGAATTCCCTTCCCCACATGGTAGACTTGCTCATGTCCTCTATATCTTAAATTTTTTGAATGTTGATTCCAATGGACGCTCAGCAGCCCTGCAGCATTGGAATCCTTGCCGCCCTGATCTGGGCCTTGACCGTTGGAAGGATCTACAAACTGGAGCTTGGCGTGGCCCAGATCCCATTTTGACACACACTAGAGGCTCAGTTTGCATATTTCCCAAGAATGCTGAGTCCCCTATATGGGTACCAGAAAGATGTATTAAACCTGTTAATGATCACAATAACTCCACCCAGGGGTAGAGGGTAATTACTGATTCCTCACAACGTGTTTTGCTTGGAAATGTTATCCTGTTAATGTGTCTAAGCCTTTCTTCCTAGTGCAACTTTACAGAGCTCCACGGGACTTTGGAATTACAGCTGCAGCAATCGTGGCCATTGCCGCTGCCTCTGCTGCTGCTGCTGCTGTGGCAGGAGTCATGCTAGCTCAGTCTGCTGCAACGGCTGTGACGGTGGAGACGTGAGCACGCCATACTGCTGATCCACTTACCTCACAACAGGCCATCAACAATCATCTTCAAGGACTTTTCAATTGTTAGCCCAAATTGAGAAGACTCGGGTTGATTTAATGGATTCCGGTGCAGTGCTTTGCAAAAGTTTGGAACAATGTTATATCAGTGGGCTGGGTCAATAGCCTTAATTGTACTCCTGTTGGTTGCCATAGTACTGTTGGGATGGTGGTCTTACAAAATTGTAAGATCAATTCAAAATCAATCAGGCCATGATAGCTCTTTATAAAAACGACCCCTCTGCCCAAATCTGGCTGGGCGTGGTGCAATCCTAGGAAAGCCAGTGATGGGTAAGATAGGGGCGTGGTCACAAGCAACCTAAGACAGGAAGTATACCATGTCATCAGAAGGTATGCTCTCCCATGATGGGTAAGCTGTGTTCCAGAGTTCCCACGACCTAAGACAGGCTCTAGGAAAAGAGAGGGGGAATTGTGGGAGAGAGCTGGCCTGGGCCCTTCCACAGTACATAATGTGCAACAATATCAGGTTTTTCAATCATGTGGCTTTGGCCATAGTTCCATCTTGTAACAAGTTCCACATTCCTGTGAATAGCCACAGGATGCTAACAGAATAGTCACACCCTATGCATCCTGTAGCGCTTGGAGGACAAAGGACCTCTTAGCATATATAAAGAGGGACCTGAGCTCAATAAAAGAGAGTCTCTTGCCTTGTTCTATGGTGTGTGTGTGTGTGTAAGTTTCATCTGCAGCTCCCTCGCCTATCCTGGTTTCACTCTGTGCTGGTGCGGGCGCTGGCAGTGATTCTCCTGTCTCAGCCTCCCAAAGTGCTGGGATTACAGGCATGTGCCACCATGCCTGGCTTGAAGGCCATTTTCTTTATTTAAGAAGACAAAAAGGGCCAGCAGTATGGCTTAGTGGTAAAGCACTTGCCTATCATGTGTAAGACCATGGGTTCAATCTAGTAAGGCTAGTGGTGGGAGAAGAGGAAACAAAACAATAGTTAAGTAGTTACACTTTCTCTGCCATCTGTCAGCATTACATCATTTTCTTGCTCTAAACATGGTTTTCTAAAAAAACAACAAGAACCCTGCAATTGTTTTGTTATCCTTAACCACAAAGGATTCTGTGCTTTCTCCTTCCTCTGCTGTTTTCTCTGTGTGTATTCCTTGTGCGTTGCGCTATCATCAGTGTATATCTCCATAGAACCCATTCTTTTCAGTCTCATGTGTTTCTATAGGATTTTCTTCCTCATCAGTGATTGGAATTTTGTATGAACCATGTTTCCCTAGCCACAACAATCTAAAGATAAAATAGAACCATATTAATAGTAATAAATGATATGCTCTGTGATGGTACTTCTGGCTACCCTTCAAGTCTCCAAATGTTGTCTCTAGGACACCCTCTTAGGTGGTATGATGCAGGTGCTCATAAATACGTCTTCCTCTCTTCTGTCTGCCATGATTCTCTCCTAGTCTGGGCCCCTTTGGTGATGTCTGTATCCAGATCTATGTTTTCCATGGAGTCACTTGACAGTACCTGACCACTGCCACTGCTGCTAGTGTCCACTCTCACAGTGGTGTGTCTACACTAAGGGGTCCTGAAACTATTAACTATTAAAATCCCTCCTACACTTAGAACTTGTTACCACCTCTGCAGAGTAATGAGGACTGGCCTCTTGCTGCCTGCCACACAGGGCTGGTCTCCACAGCAGATCTGGGTATTGAAGTGGTGGGTAGGGGACAACAGTTTTTGGACACATTTCAGTGCACCTATGCCATGCTGTTCCTGAGATCAAGGCATTTCTCCCTTATTGTATTAGCATCAGCAGATAAGTAATATGATAGGATTATTTTTTGAGTCTAATATCTTACATAGTTAACTGAAACAGAGCTTTCAATTTTTGTATTCTCCTCTCCTTCACATTTTATTATAGGTTTGCAGAGGCTGGACCAGAGGCTAAATCTGAGAGTTGGATGCCATGCTTACTACTAATCATACCTACCCTTAGTTATCAGTTCAAACTCAGGAAGCTTACTCTTTTTTCTTGGAATGAATTCTCCATCAGGACACTTCTTTTCCCCTCGTGCACAATAATGGAGGACTCTTGCCCTGTCATTACCATTCAGGCCACTGGTAATCAAAATTCAATCAAGTCAGAGTCCTCAACTCCATCAGAATTCCACCTTTTAGGCCCTCTCATTCTTCTGAATCTGTTTTCCCTTTTTAGTGATGTTGGTCATTGAACAGTTATCTTTACTCTGGGCTCTTAGGAAATCCGGGGTTTCTAAAATTTCCCATATGTTTTTGAAGTAGACATCTGTTGTTTTTGCATGTCTCCTCAGAACATTGTTCCACTCTGCCTTCACTCTCCTACATCAACAGCTCTCCCTCCCTCCCCTCTCCTTTGGATCAATCTATCTACATTCAAATTTCTTTTGTTAGAAAAAAATACTTCTCTTGACCCAACGAACTAGCCAGCTAGCTCTCCTAGCTATTGCCCCATTTCTTTGCTCCCTTTTATTGCAAAACACATACAAATAGACTGTGTGTTATTGTTTAAAATTTTCAGTCTTCAAGTTCCTTTCTTTTCCTTCTGGAACAGACTCCAGTGGGGCTTTCTTTACTGCCCACCACTTAATTGCTCACATTAACACCTCCACAGAGTTAAATGCAAAGGTCAATTTGAGGTAGGATAGAAGACACAAGGATAGGTACAAAGGAGACATGGGACAAAACAGGAGTGGCCATGATTTAAAATTCAGATTTAAAGTCCATTTTCACATGGATTAAAAATCCAGATGTATGTATGCATACGTGGGGGCGGGGAGTATGTATTTATTTAGTGGTATTGAGGATTGAACCTGAGGGTGCTTTACCACTGAGCTACTTTTCTAACTCTTTTTTATTTTTTTTTATTTTTGAGACAGGATCTTGCTAAGGTGCCCAGGCTGGCCTTGACTTGCAATCCTCCTGCCTCAGCCTACTGAGTCACTGAGATTACAGGCATGTGCCACTGCACCTGCTTACAATCCAGATTTAAGCTACACTTTCACATACTTTGTCACAAACTGCACTATTAAGTAAATAGGTAGACCTTATCCACAGGTTTATAAATAACTTCTTTCCTGACCTGGAGCTAAAAGAAAAACAGGTCCAAGAATGCCTTTGCTCAACAAGTAGATGCTTTCGTGATTTATATTTTTAGGATATGATTACTTCATCCATGTGTCATACTTTTGATCAAACCCTCAGTGTTACTCCAGGGTGATACTGTTTAAGTTCACAAAGTGGATTGATGAAACCCCCTAATGGGGAAATTATTAGGGATTTTTCATCAAAAACAAAAAAGAAAAGAAAATAACCCCTAGTAAGTATGATTAACATATTCAGTCTCCAACACCAAGGAGGACTAAAATAACCTCTTAGATCATGTCTCTATACTACAGATTTTACATATATAACTATGTCTAAATATAGTATAGTTAATGAGTTCCTCTCCATCACCCACCCTCTACCCTGTGTGTATATTTCTTAGAGTGTGTACTTTTTGCTATCTCTCAATAAAATCAACCTGTGACTCACTTTGACCAATCTTTAAATTCCTTTCTGACACAGTCAAGGATTCTCATGCCCTCAGTTGTGGTCTGCTTTCCTTTGGGGGCCTTCTTGGGACCCTAGGTCCTGGTAACAAGTTCTTATTTTCAATTGATGTCACTTCATTTGACATTGACTGCCTTTGCTTCCAAGAAAGCTCATCCTCTTAGAATGCCTCCCTGTCATTGGTTACTTCTTCTCAGGGTCCAATCTCATTCTTGGAATTTTTATCTTCAATTATCTCCTTTGGTGATCTCATCTAGTTTCATTGCTTTAAATATCATCTACATACTGATAACTCTCCAGCCAAGGACACTTGCCTAAATTTCAAATTCATATTCAACTGCCTATAAACATCTCCATTTTGAGTTGTAACAGGAATTTCAAATTTAACAAGTCTAAAATTGAACTCTTATTTCCCTATGAACCTACTTCTTCTAGTTTTCTCCATGTCAGTTAATGGTATCTCTATCCTTCCAGTCATTCTTGCCAAAAGCCTTAGAGATATCCTTAATTCTTTGTACAATTCTACCCAATTAGAATATGATGGCAACTGTCTTCAAAATATATCCAGAATCTGACCACTTTTCACCAAGTACTCTCTGATCATTTTGGTCAAAACTATTAACATCTCTAATCTGGATTATTATGCTAATCTCTTACCTGTATCTTCCTTCCTCCCTTCAGTCTACTTTTAGCTAGATCATGTCTCTAGCTTGCTCAATCCCCCAATGTAATCTCATTTCAAAGTAAAATTAAAGTCAATAGCCTAGGAGACATTTTACAATCACTGATCACATTTTCTGCTCTTCCCTGGCTCATTCTGCAAGGTACAAACCCATTTATACACTGCGGTTCTCTCACCTTCTTATCTGAGACATCCACATGGCTCATTCCTTGAACTACTTTATCTCAAATGTCCCCTTCTCAGCAAAATGTTTTCCAATAATTCAATGACCTTAAATAAAATTGCAAGCTCCCTCCTCCTTAGCAATCTCTAGTTCCTTCCCTGACATTTTCCATCATTGTGCATAT
>PVHX01015359.1:0-47031 GCA_004024805.1 Geosciurus inauris
ATCTGTGTTAATCTGTGTTGTCTGTTTCCTTTATTGTATGCAATCTTGGTGTCTCTGTTCTTATTTTTAGTATTTGCACAAGCTGCTTAGGTATTGCACCTTTCTGCACAAGCTTAGTAGTCAGCTTGGTGGTCAGCCAGTGACATGGGTAGAGATTATACTTAAACACTTGGAGCCTGTGAGTCTTTCACTGAGGGCACAAGTGCATTCTAAATTCAGCCATTTTAAGTCTCTGCACCTTCCCCACTGAGTTTCTTGGATTTCCCATTACTTACTGGTATTTTGCCATCCAGAGACACGTGGAGAGCTTATCTTGCCTCTTTGTGGCTCTTTCATTTTCTAATTTGACTAATCCAACACTTTAGCCTTCTGGCACTTAATCTTGGGCTAGAAGTGAGGGCAGTGTTCCCTTCATTGCTTCCTACACTTTCGGAGGAGGCTGTCACTTTTGAAACAGCCATGAATTTTTCCTCTCTCCATCCTCAGCCTCAATTCAAATAGAGATTGCCCCCTTTTGGGTCAGAGTAGTTGCCTTTGCAGCAAATCCTACTCCAGTAAGACTACCATTCTGAATATGGAATTGACGGGTGAGTATGTAAGTAATTCCAGGTACCTGGGCTGGATTCTGTTTTCACCTGCAGTTTTAATAGTTTTTAAGAGTGAGTACTTCCAATGTATTATCTGCTTTGTTCTATTTCTAGAGCTCTGGAAGAGTTGTTGTTGTTGTTATTTTGGGGTGGTGGGGGGTCATGGGTGAAGATTTGTTGACCTTTTTACCTTGCCACAGCTGGAAATTTCTTTCTCTCTGCCCAGAATACTTTTGCCAGTTTGTTTTTGATCTTTCTGTCTCACTTTGTTTTAATTTATCTTTTACATAAATCAAGAGTTGGGTCTCCCTTTGTAATCTAGTGTTAAAAGCACTTTTCGCTTTCTAGTAAATGAATTAAACTTATATTTACTAACTTGACACACACATTGTATTTGATCTTATTCCTGTCATATTATTTTATGTGATGCTTTGTGTTGTAATGTTAATAAAATCTTAATTATGTTCCCTATTTGTCTTAGTTGTGTGTGCATGTTTAATGTCATTTAGAAAAGTTTATATTTTTGTTCTACTTCTTATATTTATAATTAAATCTTATACAGTTCATATCCTTATTTTTTTAGTCAATATTCACTGATTTCTACCATTATCAAACATGTTTTCTTTTCTTTTTTCCTTCCATCTTTGTTACCACTCTGTTGAATTATTAGTATTTCCTTTGTGTTTACATTTGTATTGTTATACTATGTTTATATTTCATAACTTTAATGATGTTATTGAATAGAATCCTCTGGCTATAAACTGTATAGGTGGGGTAATAAGCCTGTGCATTCTACCCTCTTACCTCTTTCTTCTCTCAACACTTGTATCATTCCTACATTGTATAAAAATGAATAGAATATTTTCACGTTTTCATTCTGTCGCCTGAATCTTCACATTTATTTTAGTCTTACTTTTACAAATACGTGTGTTCTGTCCTCATTTCTGGCCCTTTTGCCTGTTTCTTGCCTAGGCATTCCTTGGTTAGCTCAGGCGGCTCCCTAGTAGAATGCTGAAGCAGGACCCTGAACACACATGCCTGAATTGCAGTTCAATTGTTTGTCTGTATCTTTGCATCTGAATCTTCTGTGAGTAAGTGCAACACCTAATCCTTGACTCACCCTGTCTTTTCTTGACTGTGTTTTGGTTTTGCTCTACTTCGGGCATTACAGGTTTCTGGAGAGAAATTGGAGACAACTTCTGTTGCTTCTTTTTGTAAGCAACTTCATCTCTTCACCTGACTGCCCAAACTTGGCCAGGATGTGTTTTGTTGTGCACTATACCTACAGGCACACAGTGGGCCCTTTGGTATGGAGAGTCATGAAGTTTGTCTTGGGTTGTATGCTTAAATATTTATTTTGTTGCATTGTGGTGTTCTTCTTCAGCATCTCCAATTATGCATATTTTAGGTAATCTTTGTTTTCTGTAATCCTTACTGTTTCCTTTTGGCATGACCTCCTGTGTGGCTTTTGTTTTATTTCTGCTAATTTTAGAAGGCTTTATGTATGTTTGTGAGTCAGTCCATTATGTTTCTCTCTTAGTTTTATTAAAAATGGAGTTTGGATTTTTTCCCCCATTTTCTTCTTAATTTTTAGGAGGTGACATGGAAAAGTAATTTCTCTTTAGTCATGTTCCAGTAGAAATTAACTAGTATTGTACTAAGTGATTACTATGTACCAAACATAGCCATAACTACTACATGTACATTAGTTCCTATTTAATTCTCACCCTATTGATAGGAACTAGAGTGACAACTTTTCCAGATTAGTCCCTTAATCTTCATTCTGTCTCTGAGAATGTTATCTTGCTGCTATATTTGAAAATTTAAGGCATGCATCTCTCAAACTTCTTTACAACGCAGGTTCGAAGTGTGACCTAACTTCTAGCAAGCAGACATACTCCATAGCATTGGGACATAGCACACTAGGGGAACCCCTACTTCTTCTGAAGGCACTGTGATGGAGGAGGCATTTGCATCAGTGTTTTGGTGGGGTGTTATAGCAGCAGTTTGGGGTCTCCAGCACTTAGCAGAAGTGGTGTGAAATTAGCAGCTAGGAAAGTGACTTCCTGATTCTCTTAATTTCAAATTATGCTAGAGATAAGAACATCTTGGAGAGACTATTCTGAAAGATAGTCTGGGTGTCTAACTTTACAATACAGAAAAGTTCTCCAGCCCTGACTTTAAAAACAACAACAACAACAAACTTTGTAAGCTCTGACTGATGAGGACAGTTTCTGATATTTGTACATGTGCTTTGACTAGTTGATACATTCATCCCCATATTATAGAAAGGGCAGGTCACCTAATTAGTTGTGGATGGAGCTAGGACTTAATTCAAGTTTCTGACTCCAGAGTCTCTCATCTAAATATTATGATTTATCATAGATATCAGACACTTCCATATGTACCAGATACTTTCTGAGCATTTTGAATTTATTAACTCACTAACTTTCACAATAATTGTATAAGCTAGGTTTTAAAATCATTATTATTAACTCCATTCTACATATAAGGAACTAATACAGAGAGATTAGAAACTTACCTGAAGCCACATAAGTCTGTTTTGAAGTCCATGTTCCAATGGTTAGAGTGCCTTCATCTCAAAAGTAAGGTTAACCTTTATTTTATATTTTGAAATTTTATTTTTTAAGATAATTTTTAAGATTCAGTCTTGAGTGTAATACAGGTATTGGTTTGTTGGTACAGGTATTACACTTTATTTTTAGATTTCTTAGTTAAGCCACATTCAAATTCTTCGCATCCGAATGTTCTGAATAGCTCTTTAGAATGTTATCAGTGTAATGGCAATAGCACTATCATAGAATTATGGAATCTCAGGATTGGTAGAAGGCCTATTAAATATCCAGTTTAAGGACTAGAATCCTCTCTTTAAAATCCTTGTCTATTTATCAGTCAGCTTGGGAGGCTTAGAATTCCCTGGATAGCCAGTTCATCATGAGCCAGGATCTATTCATAAATCTTCCTAAGACTGAGCTAAGCATGCATTGTTAAGACATCTATTCATTAAGCCCTGATAAATTCATACCAGCTATGATTTCTGTGTCATAGATGGCTCTTTGGATATTTAAAGATATTTATGCCTCCTGGAATCAATTATACCTCCTCTTTCCTTTAGGTGACCCACTTCCTGTTTGTTTAACACTTTGTCAAGAATTCAATTTCAACGAATATATTTGAACTAAGCACAAATTTAAATTTGGGTATGGTCAGCAGTGGGCAGGACAGGACCTTATCACGCTTGTTTTGGATGTTGTATTCATGGGGACTGCACTGTAATACTGAATCACCTTGAAACTGGAGTCAATAAACTGATGATGCCTTCTGACCTGTTGCCATTAGAACTGATTCTTCCATTTGCACTTCTTTGCAGTTTTCTCCCCTGGTTCCCTCTGTTCCAGCCACCCTGCATCTCTCTTGGCTGGTTGACACACCATAGACACCTCTGGTCACACATACTCCTGCTGCCAGGCTGGTGTGTCTCCCTTCTCCCTGCCCCACTTCCCCTCATCCTTCCATTGCAATGTCTCCTTTTTGTTGGTATGCCCAGGGCACCCTAAAGCTTTCCATGTATATTTTATTTTGTCTCCTATGGGTAGACTCTCATGACCTTGTTTATGTTATATCTTTCTGATACCCACTTTCAAGGCCTCTGCTTCCAACTTCAGGAACTTATCTCAATTATAATTTTTTAAAATGTGTGATTTGTAATTTTCATGTAAGATTAAGAGTAATGTGTCTTTTTGTTTATCTTTCCCTAGTTCCCAGCACATGTCTCTCTCTCTCTTCTCTCTCTCTCACTCTCTCACATACATACACCCACACACACACACATTGACCTATTGGTAATAATGGAACCTTGAATAATTTTTGTTAAATATCATGCTACTGAGACTGACCCTGGCCCGATGCATAGAGGAAGTGGAGCAGACCGAACCAGCTCGACACACAGAGGAGGAGAGGAGACTGACCCCAGCCTGATGCACAGAAGAGGAAACCAACCCCACTGTGGCACCCCCTAGCAACCCATGTCTCTCTGGCCTGCTTCCATCTAGAGACAACAATTAGGATCAGGAAGACCATCACCAAGGTCCCACCAGCAAGCCTGATCCCACCAGAGGCAAGGTATTGGTAACCTGCAGGGACACTAGAAGATTATAGGGTAGAAACTGTAATACCTCGAATCTGTACTGCTAGAGAGGAAAACATATGAACAAGATGAAAAAACAAGGGAAGAAAGTGCCCCAAACTAAGATGCTACAATAAGAGAATCCATTGATAGCACAGTAGATGAAATCTCAGAGAAGGAGTTCAGAATGTATATAATTAAAATGATTTGCAAAGCACAGAACAATATAAGAGAGCAATTACAGGCAATAATTGATCACTACAACAAAGAGATAAGAGAACAATTATAGGCAACAATTGATCACTCCAACAATGAGATAAGAGAGCAAATACAGGTAGCAAAAGATTACTTCAAGAAAGAGATAGAGACTCTGAAAAAAAAAAAAAAAGAAATCCTTGAAATGAAGAAAACACTAAACCAAATAAAAAATTCAATAGACAGCATCACCAACAGACTGGATCACTTGGAGACAGAACCTCAGGCAATGAAGACAAAATATATAATCTTGAAAATAAAGTTGATCACACAATGAACATGGTAAGAAACCATGAACAGAATGTCCAAGAATTATGGAATAACATGAAAAGACCAAATCTAAGAATTATCAGGATAGAGGAAGGCACAGAGATACAAACCAAAGGAAGGCATGATCTCTTCAATGAAATAACATCAGAAAATTTCCCAAAGGGGGAAACAACTTGGTTCTCAGCAGATTTCTCAACCCAGACTCTCAAAGCCAAGAGACACTGGAACAACATATACCAAGCTCTGGTATATGCATGCCAACCAAGACTCTTATATCCAGCAAAATTAAACTTCAGAATTAATGATGAAATAAAAACTTTCTATGATGAACAAAAGTTAAAAGAATGTACAATGAGAAAGCCAGAACTACAGAACATTCTTGGCAAAATATTCCAAGAGGAGAAAATGAAAAACAACAATGAAAATCAGTAAAGGGAGAAACAACACCAAAGGAAAAGCCAATCAAAAGAGAAAACAAGACAAGATAAAAACTAAAATAAACCAAAATGACTGGGAATACAAACCATATTTCAATAATAACCCTGAATGTTAATGGACTAATTAATTAAAAGACATAGACTGGCAGATTGGATTTTAAAAAGACCCAATAATAGACTATCTTCAAGAGACTTATCTCATAGGAAAAGTTACCCACAGACTGAAGGTAAAAGGATAGGGAAAACCATATTACTCATATGGACCATGTAAACAAGCATGAGATTCCTTCCTCATATCAGAAAAAAGTGGACTACAAATCAAAATTAGTCATAAGGGATAAAGAAGGTCATTTCGTACTGTTTAAGGGACTCATACATCAACAAGACATAGCAATCATAAATATCTATGCTTCAAACAATGGAACATCCATATATATCAAACAAACCCTTCTTGATTTCAAGAAGCAAATAGACTACAACACAATAATACCAAGTTATTTTAACATATCTCTCTCACCACTGGACAGATCTTCCAAAAAAATACCTAAAAAAAGAAACCATAGAACTCAATAATATAATCAATAATTTAGACTTAACAGGTATATACAGAATATTTCATCCATAAAAAAGCAAATACACTTTTTGCTCAGCAGCACATGGATTCTTCTCTAAAAAAGACCATATGTTATGCCACAAAGCCAGTCTTAGCCAATACAAAAAAAATAGTGATACTACCCTAGATTCTATCAGAATATAATGGAATGAAATTAGAAATCAATGATAAAATAAAAAATAGTAGCTACTCCAATACTTGGAGACTATACAATATGCTATTGAAGACACATGGCTAACAGAAGATGTCAAGGAGGAGATAAAAAAAATTTTTAGAGGTAAATGAGAACTCCAATACAACATATCAAAATCTCTGGAACACTAAAAAGACTGTGTTAAGAGGAAAGTTCATTGCATTGAGCTCATTCATTAAAAGAATAATAAGTCAACAAATACATGTCCTGACATTATGTATCAAAGCCCTAGAAAAAGAGTAACAAATTAATACCAAAAGTATTAAAAGACAGGAAATAATTAAAATCAGGGCTGAAATTAATAAAATTGAAACAATGGAAATAATTGAAAAAATTGACAAAATCTGGTTCTTTGAAGAAATAAATAAAACTGATGAACTCTTAGCCACCCTAACAAAAAGGAGAGAGAAGACTCAACTTACTAGAATTTGTGATGAAAAAGGAAACATCATAACAGACACTACTGAAATACAGAAGATAATTAGAAACTATTTTGAAAATTTATACTCCAGTAAAATAGAAAATCCCAAAGACACAAATTTCTAGAGGTATATGATCTGCCCAGACTGAATCAGGAGGACGTACACAATTTAGACAGATCAATTTCAAGCAAGGAAATAGAAGATGCCATCAAAACTTACCAACCAAGAAAAGCCTGGGACCAGGCAGATTCTCAGCTGAATTCTACAAGACCTTCAAAGAAGAATTAAAACCAATACTCAACAAATTATTCCATGAAATAGAAAAGAAGGGAACCCTACCAAATTCATTCTATAAGGCTAGTATCACCCTGATTCTAAAACCAGACAAAGACACATCAAGGAAAGAAAACTTAAGATCAATATCCGTGATGAACATAGATGCAAAAATTCTCAATAAAATTCTGGCAAATTGCATACAAAAACATATTAAAATGATAATACACCATGACCAAATGGGATTCATCCCAGGGATGCAAGGTTGAGTCAACATACAGAAACCAATAAATGTAATTCATCACACATCAATAGACTTAAAGAATAAGAATCATATGATTAGCTTAGTAGATGCTGAGAAAGGATTTCACAAAATACAGCATTTCTTCATGTTGAAAACACTAGAAAAACTAGGGATAGTAGAAATATACCTCAACATTGTAAAAGCTATCTATGCTAAGCCCAAGGCCAACATAATTCTAAATGGAGAAAAATTGAAAGCATTCCCTCTAAAAACTGGAACAGGACAGGGATGCCCTCTTTCACCACTTCTATTCAACATAGTCCTTTGAAACTCTAGCTAGAGCAATCAGATAGATGAAAGAAATTAAAGGGATACTCATAGGGAGAGAAGAACTCAAACTATCTCTATATGCTGATGACATGATTCTATATTTAGAAGATCCAAAAAATTCCACCGGAAAACTTGTAGAACTAATACATGAATTCATCAAAGTATCATGATATAAAATTAATATCCATAAATCAAATGCATTTCTATACATAGCAATGAATACATTGCAAGAAAAATTAGAGAAACCACCCCATTTACAATAGCCTCAAAAAAAAAAACCTGGGAATCAGTCTAACAAAAGAGGTGAAAGACCTCTACAATGAAAACTACGGAACACTAAAGAAAGAAATTGAAAAAGACCTCAGAAGATGGAAAGATCTCCCATGCTCTTGGATAGGCAGAATTAATATAGTCAAAATGGCCATACTGCCAAATCTGTTATACAGATTTAATGCAATTCTTACAAAAATATGAATGACATTCTCCATAGAACTAGCAAAAGCAATCATGAAACTCATTTGGAAATATAAGAGACCCAGAATAGTCAAAGCAGTTCTTAGCAAGAAGAGTAAAGCAGGAGGCATCACAATACCAGACCTTAAACTATATTACAGAGCAATAGTAACAAAAATGGCATGATATTGGTAACAAAATAGACATATAGACCAATGGTACAGAATAGATGACATAGAGACAAACTAAGGATAACCATAAATATGGTTATCTCATACTAGACAAAGGTGCAAAAAAACATACATTGGGGAAAAGATAGCTTCTTCAACAAATGGTGCTGGGAAAACTGGAAATCCAAATGCACCAAAATGAAACTAAACTCTTGTCTTTTACCATGCACAAAACTCAACTCAAAGTGGGTCAAGGACCTAGGAATTAGACCAGAGACTTTGTGCCTAATAGAGGAAAAAGTAGGCCCAAATCTTCATCATGTTGGATTAGGCCCCAACTTCCTTAACAAGACTCCTAAAGCACAAGAAATAAAAGCAAGAATCAATAAATGGAATGGATTCAACTAAAAAGCTGCTTCTTAGCAAAGGAAACAATTGATAATGTGATGAGAGAGCCTACAGAATGGGAACAAATCTTTACCACACACACCTCAGAGAGAGCACTCATCTCTAGGATATATAAAGAACTCAAAAACTTAACACCAAAAAACCAAATAACCCAATTGATAAATGGGCCAAGGAACTGAACAGACACTTTACAAAAGAAGAAATGCAATCAATAAACATACATATGAAAAGATGTTCATCATCTCTAGAAATTAGGGAAACGCAAATCAAAACTACTGTAAGATTTCATCTCACTCCAGTCAGAATAGCAATTATCAAGAATACAAGCAATAGTAACTGCTGGTGAGGATGTGGGGGAAAAGGTACACTTATACCTTGTTAGTGACACTGCAAATTGGTACAACTACTATGGAAAGCAGTATGGAGATACCTCAGAAAACTTGGAATGGATCTACCATCTGACTGAGCTATCCCACTCCTCAGTTTATACCCAGAGGACTTAAAATCAGCATACTACAGTGATGCAGCCACATCAACGTTTATAGCAGCTCAGTTCACGATAGCTAAACTATGGAACCAACTTAGATGCCTTCAACAGATGAATGCATAAAGGAAATGTGGTGCACATACACAATGGAATATTACTCATCCTTAAGGAAGAATGAAATTATGACATTTGCAGGTAAATGGGTGGAACTAGAGAATGTCATGCTAAGTGAAATAAGCCAATCCCAAAGAACCAAAAGCTGAATGTTTTCTCTGATAAGTGGTTGCTGATCCATAGTGGAGCAGGGGGATAGGGAAGAATGAAGGAACATTGGTTTGTGTAAAGGGGATTGAGGGGAGGGTTGGGGTTGTGGGGATGGGGAAGACAGTAGAAAGAGACAGACATTATTACCCTATATACATGTACGATTACACTATTGGAGTAACTAAACCATGTACAGTCAGAGGAATGAGAAGTTGTACTCTATTTGTGTACTGTATGTCCAAATTGCATTCTATTGTAAAATAAATTAATTCAAAAAATAAATATTGTGCTATTATTTTTGATCTATTTAATCTTCTGGAACTTTTGGAATTAATGACTGTTTCACTGAGAATATTTGCATTGTCATTAAAATATTTTGTTAGCATGTCATCCATATTTTGATCAACTATGGTTAGGATCCTGTATCACAAAGAGGACTCCCTTTAGGCTGATGTCAACCCTTTGAATTATGACCATCAGATATGATTGAATGCACTTTGCCATATGGCCACTCAACTCTTGTTTGTTAGCTTGTATATATAACATAAAGATATATATTAATTGCCTTTTTGAATTTTGAATAAAAAGCTAAATCCTATTGCAGTTCCCTGCAATGTCTTGTGTAAACTCTCAAAAATTAGTCTAACTTAATTTAGTAAATAAGCAACTGGCTTCTAGTAAACAATATTTCCTCTTCTTAGCTCTTGTTAACTGCTTTTTAAATAGAATCTCACTTAAGATTGAGAGATACATATGTATAATGTTTACTGAACTATTTGAGAATAGGAGGAGGATAGCAAACAGGAATATTCGTACATACTAAAATCTAATTGTCACTCAATAAATTTATCATTGATGTTATGTGATATTTAGTTCATATTCTTATGTCACAACAATGCTCTTCAGAAGAGGATCCAAACAAGGCTCATATGTTGCATTGAGTTGTTAAGCTTCTCTTGTCTCTTT
Organism: Geosciurus inauris; assembly: GCA_004024805.1. Taxonomy (NCBI): domain Eukaryota; kingdom Metazoa; phylum Chordata; class Mammalia; order Rodentia; family Sciuridae; genus Geosciurus; species Geosciurus inauris. The sequence goes on from PVHX01015359.1 coordinate 10,520, forward strand.
AAGTCTAGAGTAGTTTCTCTGCGTTTTCCAGCTTTCATGACTTTGATGGTTTTTGAGGAGTTCAGTACAGGTATTTTGCAGAATATTTTCATATTGGATCCATCTACCTGTTTTTTCATGATCATATTCCACTTAAATAGTTTTTTTGCAAGAATGCTACAGAAGTGACATGTCTTGGTGTATGACATCAGGGTTCAGCCCATCATTTGTCCCATTTCTGGTGATCTTAATTTGATCCCATGGTTAAAGTTGGGTGCACTGAGTTTTTTGATTGTAAAGGTAACTTTTCCTTGTATTTAATAACTACTCTGTGGAGATTTTGAGATCTACTCAATTTTGAAATTAGAATTACCTTTGTGTTCTCAACAGCTTCTTTTCGTGATTCTTCAGGAATGTTTGGCTCCATGCGCCATCTTGGTCACTGAGTCACTATCAACAAGAAGAATTTGAATTCTCATTTAGTGTAGTCATTCTTGTGTTAGTCAACTTTTCATTGCAGTGACAAAATACTGAAAAAAAAAAGACAACTTAAAAGAGGAAAGATTTACTTTGGCTCAGTTTCAGAGGTTTCAGTCCCTGGTCATTCAATTCCATTGCTTTGGGTTTGGAGTAGGCAGAACATCATGGCACAAGGGTATAGTGGAGGTAAGCTGCTTATGTCATGGCAGCCAGGAAGCAGAGACAGGGAAGGAAGGAGGAGAGAGAGAGAAGGGTGGGAAGGTAAGAGGTGAGAGGGAAAGAAAAAAGGAGAAAAGAAAGTACCAGAGATATGATACAGTCCCAAAGGTCATGCCTCCAAGCCCCAATCCTTTCAGCTAGGTCCTCCCTCCTATAGTGTTCACCACCTCTCAATAGTCGATTCAGTTAGGAACTCATCAATAAGATTATTGCCCTCATGATCCAGTCACATCCCCAAAGCCCCACCTCTGAATATTGCTGCTTCAGGGACCAAGCCTTAAACACATGAACCTTTTGTGGATATTTTAGACCTAAATCATAACAGTTCTCTAATAACCTCTTCACCAAATATGAGCTACCATTGTCTTTTCCCATGTCTTTATTTTTTTTAAGCAATTATCACTCTGAACATCCATGGTAAGGATTAGAGCTGGGCAATTTCTGTTTCCTTCTGTTGTCTGCTAAAATTTCCCAACAGCATGGAGAGCTTTTCCCTTCTGAATGTGTTCAGTCTAATCCCACTCAACTGTTTGGCCAATTGTTTTGACACCTCTGGCCTCTGTGTACTGACTTGAAAGGCAGAGTGTAAATCATTTCACTTTGATTATTAGAAGCTACATGTGGAAGTATGTGCTCACCCACCTGAGGCTCCTGTTCAAAATTCTGTCCTTCAGACACTAAGATGGAAAAAACAGGTTGGTCAATAATTCAGTAGTTGTCATGGGAAGCTGGCTTATTCATCCTTTTTCCTTTGCTTCTTTTCTGCCTTACATTCCATGGCACAATTTAACTAGGATTACACCTGCAGAGGTGGCCCTGGCAGTCATTTTCCTCTTAGCAAGTTGTTACCAAGTCTTTTACTGCTGTATCTCACTGGACTGCTCTGTGTGTGTGGCAATTTGTCCCCCCGCCCCTTGGCTCTCCAGATAGGACACTCTTGTTCTTTGATGGACCATCTATCTCAGTGTACTTTAAAGTAACTCTTTTGTCTCCTAAAATGTTGGCCTGAAATATATTATAGCATGTATACCTTTAAGCTTATTTTTGTTTTACTTAATTATGTGAAATCTTCTAACAAGGCAAAATGATTTATTATAAATCATGTATGCTGTAAAGAAAAATTGCACAATTAAACAGCAAGAAAGACTTTATTCAAGGCTATTGCAATAAGGGAGAGAGAGCGATCTCAACGTGGTTGAAACAAAAGGCAAGAGAGTTTTTAAGCACTGGAATGAGCTAGTGCAGACCTTAGTAGGAGGTTGCTCAGCTGTGTTTGCTTGTTAGCTCTGCTGATTGAAGTTAAGCTTCTGTACTCCAGAGATGGGGCATTATCTTTTTTTTTATTATTAATATTTTTTAGTTATAGATGGATGCAATATTTTTATTTTGTTTATTTATTTTTATGTGGTGCTGAGGATCGAACCCAGTGCCTCACACACAGAGCTCAGTGCTCTGCCACTGAACCACAACCTCAGCCCAAATTATCTTTTTTGATGATTGCATTTCAATGGATTTGGCCCCCAGGTCCTTGAGGAAGACAGCCCAGAGTTGTGAAACTGGTAAAAGACTGGGAGATTTATTTACATTTCAAAAGGCCAGAGAAAGAATTTGCAATTGCAAGTCTTCTAAAACAAATGCTCTAAGAGAAGGTAGGTTAGGGGTCTACCATTAAGAAGACACTTGTCTAAAATTTAGTCAAGCTGAAGGGACCCTTAAGGCCATCCTGATTAATGGAGTTGGATCTTTTCTCACATCTGTAATGTAAAGATCTTCGTTGGCTCTGACTTTTAAAATAAGTTCCTCATTGTAGTCGTAGGGCATGGTGAAAGAGAGCACTCCACCTCCAAGGGAATACCGAAATGAGAGTCCAATGTCTTGGATAGGCAGAAGGTTTTGTGATGGGAAGAAGGAGCACAGTGGCTCAGAAATTCAGTTTGTAATGATTCTGTTCTGACCCATGGGGACTCTTAATCTCTTCTCTCTGTTACATACACAAAGAAAGCATTTCTATATTTTTATACTTTCTAACTAATTTAACTTGGACCAAAGTGTTAGGGAAAAAGCATAGTTATTAATTCCCACATTTAACACTCCCCCCCCTGTAAATTCCTCGCTGTCTTTTATGTAGGGTTTCCTATGACACCTCCCATCTCTGTACTGGAGTTTGGCACTTTAAAATCCTGCTTTATACTATAAAGTACTTGCTTTGAGAGTGTAGTTTCATTATTTTAGTTTTTGTTCAGATGACCTCGAAGTGTCCTATAGAGAGCTAAAAATGAGTAAATATTTTAAATGGCTTAGAATTTTTATTGGGCTCTTTTATTCTTTCCAAGCTTTGATCTTTCTTCATTTATAAATTTCTGTGCCTGGTCTTACTCAACAAAATTGTTAATCTCTCTGATTTCTGGTAATCTACCGTTATCTTGAGCATCTGATGGGCATGTAATTGCTCATTGTATTCGTTTGGAGCCCCAAAGAACAGAGGTCATGCAATTTGGGAATATAATTTACTGCTCTATGATTCTTCATTTCCGCCCAGATGTTGGCTCTTGTCTAAATGCAGAACTTGTCTAAATGCAGATCAATGGACATTGTGGAGCTTGTTTAAATATGAAGAAAGTCTAAAAGTCTAATACTGTGATAATTCTCTTCCTCACATTCTGAGGACAAGCTCAAGTTCTTTGTTTGCAGAATGATGTATCCCCGGGTTAGCAAACAGTGATTTCTATCTCCATTTTCAAGTCATTCTTTGTTACCTTCTTGTTCCAATTTTTTAAATTGTTGTTTCAGAAGGTTATTCTAAAATCTGGGCTTGAAATTAATACACAAAAGTAAATATCTAACAGATGCTTGATTGGCGGATACTAAAAAGGTTTTGGCAGTACTGGGTTATTGAGAAGACGACTCAAAACATTGTGAAGGGTTAAAAAGTCAGACTAGCAGATTCTTAAACAGCCTATTGTATAAACTGTAATCATTGTTTGGCAGGCTTCCCAAGGAAAAGAAAACTCAGTTAAAGGGCTTCTCTTGCCTGAGGGGTAAGGAACTGGGATGGCACACCAGGGTTATTAGGAGTATATTAATTTCACTGAGGTCTTGCCTATGAACAAATACATTGAAGGATTTAAGATCATTAATTTAGAACCTACTAAGTAAAAAATAACATTGTTTTACTTAGGTTATTTCATTTAATGCCTGCACAAACTATAATCAGGGGGTGTCATCTCTATTTACAAATAATCAAAATTTGAGTGGTAAAGCAAGTTTTCTCTATTTTGTGTACTCGGAATTAGCTAGAGCATTCCAGTTGTTTAATAAATATCATGTGTCTCAACTAAGAGCTCTACAAAATGCATTATTTAATTTAACTAATGACAATCTACCTGCTGTCTCCCAACTGAAAAGTTGATGGTTATCCCCATTTTACCAGTGAGCAAGTTGAGCACTAGAGAGGATAAAACAAATTAATTAAGATAAAATAGCTGATAAGATGCAGAACAATGACCGACCCTGAGGATAGCAACTCTAGAGCTAGAATTCTGTAACAGTATGCTGATGTTTGGGTGGTATTTTGGACATTGTGGGTAGAGTGCTTAGAGGAAAATGAAGAAGAGCTCATGGTCAAAACCAAATTCACACACATCCTTATGCCAGATTGTGTGTGTGTGTGTTTGTAGGGCCAGTGTTGGATGGGGGTGAAGGGATCTCTGCGCACACAACTCTGTGCTGATGATTTGCTGCCAGCAGCTGCTCAGGAGTCTTTTTCCCTAGGCTGGACTGTTTCCAAGGAAACACAAAAAGTGTCAGAAATTGGGTCTAATATTCTGATTCTTCTTGACAGAATAAAATGTGAACACCTTCAGTTAGCTATTCTGCGCAGCGATTGTTGCCTGTGGCTGTAGACCCAGTAGAACTGGGTTTTAGGGCAGATGGTCAGTAGAGCTTCGTTGGCCTTGTTGTGCTGAGGTTATGTCTCAGGTTATGTCTCTGAGTCTGTATGATTTCTGTCTTTGCTTTCCTGTTATGCATGTATTAATCGGTTGTGGCACCTACCATGGAATTTGTAAGATTTCATTTGATTTAGACTTGTGGATCTTCTCTCCAGAGTTTAAAGGTGCTCTGTTAGTAGGATGTCCTTTCTTCCACAGTGCCCATCTTCAAATGAACAAAGCCTACATGCTCACCATTACAGCCTCAGCCACCTCTAGTATGATGGCTTATTGGTTAAAGGCATAGATGCTGGTCCATGCTCCTTGCCTTCAAATTCTGGGACCAACATGTGACCTAGTGTGGTTCATTGAAACTCTGAGTGCCTCCCTTTACTTACCAATACAATGGAGATAGTTCAGTGATTGTACTTATTTCACATGGTTCTTGCAATATTTAAATCATATAGCACATGTGGTGAATAATAAGAAGGATGCTGCACACCATGTTGCCATCAAGGGTAATGATCCAGCAATCATGCTGGGTTGTGGAAAAGAGCAGAATTAACCCAAAAGAATTTAAACTAAATATTCAGTAAAATCTTAAGCAAGTACTAATTAAAATCTATTATATGTCATTTTATGATGTGAAAAATATTTATATTTTGTGTCCTGAAGTACCTGAAAAAGCATAAGAAATAAATGTGATAAACGTGTTTAGAATTCACATGCATGATAAGAACAAAGTCTTATGAATGTGTAGGGGAAGGAGAGAGGAGTTACTTTACATTGGTAAAACAAGGAAAACAACATTAAGTAAAAATGGGAAGAATTTCAATTGGTGTTGTTTGGTTTGTGGTGAAAAATACCACTGGGAGGGGAATCTGCACAGGCAAAAACAGGAAATGTAAACTCAGGGGATGAGTTGTTATGATAGGAGTGGGAGAGGGACTGTGGGTTAGCACAGAAGTCACAAATTATGAGGACCAAAGACAGGAGTCACATGGTGACATGTGAAGGATCATTGGGGTTCTCATGGGGACTGGATTTAGAAAACCACTAGGAGACAAGTATTTCAAGCCACTTTGTCCTTCTCTGTTGTCGTCTTCTTTCTTCATTGCCAGGTTTCTTCTTGTTCATCATTTCTTTTTCCTTTGCGTTTTCAGCCTGCTTTTTGGTTAGATGGAGACTTGACTTTGTTTCACTGGGTTCTTTCAGTTCCAACACCTGATGCCAACTACTCAGCTCCTGGACATTCAGAATTCACATTCCCTGGAGGAATCTGCTTGGTTTTCCCATCTTTTCTTATCAGGCGCATAGGGCACTGCCAGACTAGATTGATGTCTGTGGGTCAGAGGCTGCCTTTTGTCTGATCAGCTGTAACTAGAGGTGGCAGGATCATGTAATATAAAACATAACCTTCTAAGCATCAAAGGGAGTTTCCTTTAGAACAGATGAGGGCCTGACAAAATGCCAAGGTTTTCTCTGGCTGTTAGGCTTGGGAAAGTCAGAGCTGGAGATTTTCATTTGAATAATTCACAGTGATGTGACTTGAAGTCAAGAGAATGGGTGGCATCTCTAAGAAAAGAAAAAAGAGCATAGGTAACATTTTGGGAATAGATACATTTAATGGGTGACAAGACAGCTTTTAAGAGCATCGGCCAAGGTGGTGCTATGAAAGCATTCATCCTTGCTCAGTGGCTGGAGGACGCAGGGGCTAGAGCTACGCACTGTTCCACAAACTGGATGTACTATACTGGTGAATTTCAACCAATAAGAGATAGAAGGAGGGAAGAAGCCAGCAGGTATTTCTTTTCTTCTTCTCCATCAAGGATTCTTTCAATAGTAGTTTCTCAGGCTCTGCAGAGACAAGCTGTGAAGCCAGGTGACAAGCTCTGTTGTGAGGTTGTGGCGAGATCACTTTGCTCTAGTTCATTTCCTCCATGACTTCTCCTTTCCCTATTCTTTTTCCCCTGGGTTCCCTGGCCACCAAAGCATCAGCTAACAAGTTTTTCTTAGGCTTTTACTTCCAGGGGAACTTGGGATAAAACATCTTCACTAAATATGCCGTCTATTGTTCATGGCACACTGGATGCCTGCAGCCAGTCAGTTAAGCTCTAGGCTGTAGTTCTCAAAGAGTGATCCCTGGACCAGCAGCATCAGCATCACTTGGGGATTTGTTAGAAATTCAGGCTCTCAGGTCTTACCTGAGACCTACAGAATCAGAAACTCTGGTTGATTTGCATTCATGTTAATAACTGGGAAAACTGCTTTAGGCAAAGGGCTATAAAACTCTCATTCATGGGCTAACTGTCTGATTTTGTAAATAAAATTTTATTGGAACAGCCATTCCCATTTTCTCACTCATAATGCGTAGCTGCTTTTGTGCAAAAGGCAGAGGCGAGTAGTGGATATATTCTAAAATATTTCCTATGTGACCCTTTAAGACAAAGTTTGCAACTCTTGATCCTGGTCCAGCCATGTACTTCTGCTCCCCACAGGTGAGTTGTGTTCTTACCAAGAGTCAGTGGTTTCTTTTCCAATCTCATCTGTTATCAATAAGAGCAGCTAGAGATTTGAGGTGAGCAGCTGGAACATATTACTGTGGAAACACATGTATATAATATAACTATAAAAGACTACAAGGAAATAAAGAAGTTCCAGAAGAGTTTCACACTCACTTTGTGTTTAGGTTCTGACTCCACTTTGAAGAAACCAGAATGGGGGATTGCAAGGAATGCACCCAGGTGTGACTTAGGATGGAATGGCCATTTGGAACTTTCAGCAGAAGAACCATACTGAAAAAAGAAACAACCCCATAGCAAAGATTGCTGAATAAGTAAAAATAATCTAGATATTTTGATTGTTTTTGTGATTCTGGCTTTAAATAACCTTCTAAATTAAGTAGTGAGGACACTTAATGAAGCAGGCTAGAGGGTTTCTTTTAAGCCATATAAAAATAAATAACCACACATGGTGCCCACATATACCTAAATGTATATATGGTCCTTCATCAGGATATACTGCCCAGGCACAGAGGATGCAATTAAAAGTGAACCTTTAATTCATACAATTTCCGGGAAATTGTATCAAGACCATTTGACAGATTAAGACAAATTGCAGAAGCAGGTACCGCAAGGGATTCCAGGCATCTAGTCCAAGTAGGGAGATCTGGTGGTATACTTCAAAGGTTTGTAATTAGGAAGGCGAAGCTCCACCAGAAGAGAGAGCTGACTCCATGTTTCTGCTTCTTCCTTTTTGTACCACAAGTCCCTTCAACATAACAAGTAAATATTTGATGATTGAAGTCATTGTCAATGCCAAGAGAAAAAAGTGGATTGAGTTCTCAGTCCACATCTAAGTTTCTTGGATGTGCTTTTTTGGACCCATGCATCAGAATCAGAATCACTTTATTAAAATATAGATCCTTGGAAAGATCCCCAGGAACCTTAATTTTAATGGCCCCCATGCTTCTTACACATGCAAAAGAACCAATGGTACAGGATAATCACTCATTTAATTATTTGAGTTCAAGTCATTAAGAGCAGCCCAAACTCAAAGGATTATATGAAATCAGCTGATGCATTTCTTAATTTCTTCCATTAAAAATGTGTTATTGCATATTTACAGCCTTCTTTAAATTCCTTTGATAGAATAATAGGTAGATAGGTTTTAGATTTGTTTCAGTTTACTTTACAAAAGCTTTCACTAGACAGTGATTAATTTTTTTAGTAGTTAGAGGAGTCCCAGAGTTGATCTATCTAAACCCTAAAGCTGTAAAGCATAAAGTATAAAATGGAATGTGGATGTGTGTATGAATGTACATATGAATGTATAATGGAATGGTAACCTTTAAATCTTGTCCAAGGTACCAAAATAGAATAGGCATGAAATACGAAAGTAAGGTGCCCAACTCCCAAGAGGAAATTTCAATGTCAGGGATGGAGAATGGATGAGATGGCTCAAAATTCAGTGAGAGATTGAGTAGAAAGAGTAGCGTAGAGCCTTCCTGTAGGGGTCTCCCTGGAAAGACTAGTTACTGTCTGGGACACTGATTCACATTTGAGAAAGCTGAGGCTGCTTGCATGCAGTGGAGGAGGGAGAAAACAGGAAGGGAGGGGGAGAGAGAAAGAGAGCTAGCTGTCTCTGTACCCCTTGGGTGAACATTTTCCCGCTGTGGCAGTTCAGGAAAGACTCCATTTGATGTCCTCAGGGAGGAGAGCTCGGCTTTGTGAAGATTTAGTAGGCCTAACCAAGAGCACTGTGAGCCAGAGGAACCTGGGTCACTGGAACCTTCTTGAGAATCTCAGGAGAGGAGGCAGCCTCCAACTTCTCCTGCCAAGAACCAGTCTCCTTGCCCCACAGGCAGTTCTCTGTAGCCCCCTCCCTGCTCTGCTCCTTCCTTGTGTCCCCACCTCCGACCTCAACCATGGAAAGCTTGCAAAAATATCAGCTGGCGAGTGGAGATAGAATGAGGGGTGGAAGAAAACAGAAGCTGAGTAATCTTACTGAGGGAGATGCTACTGAAGAGAAGTCCAGAATTCTGGTTCCTGGAGTTTTCCCCCAGGGCTGGAGAGGATCACCCCATTCAGCAAATCCAAAAGAATTCTGGGAAAGAAAATATATGGTGCACTTTTAATTGCATCCTCTGTGCCTGGGCAGCATGCCCTTTATATTTGTGTGCACTTGCTTGTCCGGAAGATGGAGGCTACAGACCTTCACAAAGCAACTGGAGACTAAGGCCCTTTGAAATTTGGAGGGGGGATTTTGGAGGCATTGGGCCATTGCCATCACCTGAATATTTTCACCAAACCACTTGAAGAAAAAACCTGAAGAAAAAGCTTGTTTGAAGCCACTGTGCTGTGAATGTCCTTGCGATTACCTTTGAGGGTGGATATAATCAGTTGTCTGCCTGAGATGGTCTTTAACGAAAGGTCAAACAAATTTTTTCCTAGGCATCCCAGGGAGAAATATTTAAAAACCCAAATAATTGTCTCACGATGTCACAGGTATTATTTTTAGCTTTTATGAGCTTACATCATTTTCCTGAACTTAGCACTACGTGAATTACTGTCCTGTCACGTGTTGCATGGTCTTACGTTTTACTGTAATCCAAGTATTAAAATTTTGTTACAATATTCATCTACCTATAAATCACAGTAACTGCCTGTGCTGCGTATGGCCTGTGTGTTGTTCAGACCTGCTTTCCACGCTTCTCTACCCGTTCTAAGGGTGTCTCACCAGGCTCCATTGTCTTCCAGTTACAGGATAGCAGTTAAATCTGAATGAAGTTGGGCATTTTCCTCAGCTTTCACTCTGAGGGGCTCCCATGCCAGCTGCTCCCTAATTGATGCTGATCCTGTCTCAAAGCCCACCCATGGGTGATCACTCCAGCTTGCTCTGAGGGGATTACCTACTCTTCTGTTGCCTCCCTCACCTCTGAATGCTTTCATTTATTAAATTCCCCTCCAGTTGCCCAATCTGAGAGTCCCTTCTGTTTCATGCCAACACTGACTGATATGATACCCTGCTGGTTCTGTTTGTCATTTAGCATATGACAATATAGTACACATTAAAAATGTGATTTTCATAACAAAAAAAAGGGTCCTTAGAATCACTGGGCTTACTTTTCTTTTAATCTTTACTAGCTTTCATGTTACGATTTGAGAAGGTCTGTTTCTTGCCTGATCCTAGACTTCCTGCTATCTCCCCCAACTTTGAATTGAGGCAAACCTCAAAGTTCTGCAGAGGTAACTTTGGAGAGGAAGGAGGTGAGGAACCACATGGAGGAGGCTCAGAACCCTTCACCCCAGCTCCCATCAGAATAGCTTCTTTTTCATCTCTTCTTTAGGTTGAGCTCCTTTGTAAGAATAAGTTTGTAAGTTTGATAAAAGAATTCTGCTGTTTAAAATGGGTGAAAATCAGTAGGTTTAGACATGGAATATTCCCTTTGAAGTGTAAATCAGTTATCCCAAAAGGCTAGTACCTTATCAGCCTTTACCAAATAATCAGAATCATGCCAACTAGGGCTTAGCAGTGTCTAGAGCTGGGTTGAAAGTGTTGTCCCTTGTGTTTGTGGAGACTACAGAAGGTGACACAGTTATACTCAGAAGAAAAGCTGAGGGATAGATTGCCTATGTGAAGACAAAAAGAACTCATACCCATTTTTTTCCCCGACTGGTGGTCTGACTGGCCTATCCAAAGACATCACAAGGCAGGGAATGGCCTCAAACAGAAGAAATGCCTGGCGACTGGTAGTTGGCTCTGAAGAGAGATTGCATGAAAGAGCTCATCATTCTCCGGGGTAGACCCTAGCTGCTCATTTCTAATGCTGGGGATCATCCTGTAGGCTTCTGCCTCCATAGTCCACCCATCCAGTTCACCACCAGCTACAGCAGCGCTGCTTTTGAACACATCTCAATACTGGTGCCCTTCTCCCCACTATTTCCTCTGTCTTGGACACTTTTCTTCCTTATTTGTCCCTTAGCTCAATCCTTTGGGACTTGGCTTAAAGGTTTCATCCTCAGAGGAGTCTTCTTACAACTTCAGTCTACACCAGCTCCCCATTATGATCTCTTATCATATTCTTTAGTTTTTCTTCAGAGCTCTCAGTGTTAATTATAATTATAAATTTATTGTAGTTACAGGTTTCCCGTGTGACTCTCTCAGTACTTCACACAATTGGAATATAAAGAGAAAGCCACAGAAAGAAGCGAGGGCAATTGGAAATATAAACATCTCAGGCTTTTGTTGGTTGCTTTATAATTGTATAAATGTTTGCTTTTAGATAATTAGACCCATTTGGCCTATCAGTAGTTCACTTATTAATTCATAAGCATTTATTTTATAACTATTAGTGCTGGCCTAGATACTGGAAATGTGGTGTTGTGACTAGGGATATTTTAGTTTCAAATCTTGTTTTTGCAATGCAGTTTCTTACATTCCTTTTCTAAAGAGATTTATTTCATCTGGGTCAGAAATGCAGCAAGCCAAGGAGTTGTTCTGGCAACACTGGAATAATCCTTTTATTTCCTAGTGACATCAGAGATTGATACCAAAAGGGCAAACTCTTTCAGACTGGCTTTGAATATGCTTCTGTTTCTTTCTCTGCTCTGGTAGGAGAAAGTGTGGCATGACTCCCTTATTATCCTTCTTTCTTAAATTATCCTGCCATGCTGAAGAAAGAGATGAACCATCTACCTATGTGTAATCTTCCAGTGATTGAAATAGGATCAAATATTGATCACATTTACATGATTGAGGATGAATCATCCCTCCATTATCTGATACATTTACTTCTTTGAAGAATTGAAGAAAATATCATACACAAATGCATATGGAGTCTTGGATATGGAAGCTTCTGGATTTTGAACACACTATAAAGCAATTTCAAAGTACTCTGATGCTAGATTTACATGAAACCTGCAAGCTACACTGCTTGATTCTCATGGAACAGATTTCAAGACAAGAGCTCGGTGTGGTTTTGCATAAGTGTCTTTAATGTCTGTAGAATTTGATTCTTTACAATAAGTAAACTGGGATGCTAAGCCAAAGAACAAGAACAGTCCCTAAAATTTTAGGATCTGAACTGACTCTGGCTTTCCTTAGAAAGTTTTTAACTTGATTAGAACCTTTGCCCCCAAGATTTTGAACTTCCGTGAGACCTTTGATTTTTGTCCTTTGCCCTTTATTCTTCTCCAAATACAACCACAACATCAAGACCACACATTTTTCCTTGGGGCCCCTAAAACTGGAAATGAGACTGTAACATGCAATATAGTATGTATTTCAAATAATGTCAATATTATTGTCTTTTTTTTTTTTTTTTTGGTACTGGGAATTGAACTCAGGGGTCCTTTACTACTGAGCTATCTCCCCGTCTCCCCCTTCTTTATTCTTTATTTTGAGATAGGGTCTTTTTAAGTTGCTGAGACTGGCCTTGAACTTGTGATTCTCCTGCCTCAGCCTCCTGAGTTGCTGAATATTGTTGTCTTAATTAGACAGAACATAGGATTTTTACTGACTAGATTAATTTATTTCTTATTAATTCCTCTAAAACTAGAGTTAATAGTCAAAGCACAGATAAATTGATATTACTCATTCCTGTTTTTCTTACCTCTTGGAGTAATACCTGTCTACTGCAGGTGGAAAATTGTAATTACTGGTAGCATCAGTGTCAGATTAAAATAACTCAGTGCCATATTCTTATTTATGAATCACAATGGTAATATAATTTGAAATATTTCTTCTCCTCTGGGGGAAAAATAACGCACTGTAATGTTAAGCCTAAAAGCACCGCTCTCCATCTAAGAGCATTGATTCATTGCTTCCTTTTTTTCTTACCTTTTTTCAAGCCTAAACTACTGTAATTCTCCTTTAACTGGTCTTCCCACCGGGCAAATTTAACCTCCAAACGGTATAAAGCTCTGCAGCTCATCTTTCCATTTGTAAACTAGCTAAATCTGCATATATTTTCTTCCTGGAAGAATTTACCTTGCCTTCCAGGAGAACTCCACGGTGATTTAAAAACCTTATCACTCAGTCTTTGAGCCTTCCAGGGTCAGGTTTCTACTGGAGGACCGGTAGATAGTACATTCCCCACAGTCACCACACCAAGAATTTCTGAAGGACTCTTAACGTTAATCAGATAGGTTTTAGTGCTAAAACTTCTGCATTTGTTGTCCTGACACTTGGAATATTTATCTTTTAGCCAGGGAGTATTTGCCAGTCTGTTTTTAAGTTTCAAACCAAGATAGAAGAGACTTTTTATTTTTATTTAGCTTTGAGCATGCTACTTAAAAGTGTACCAACTAGGTTTTTTTCTTCTTCCTCTTAAGGTGGAGACTTTATGGAAATAAATATGCTCTAGAGTTTAGAAGTAGCATGCCAAGCTGGAGCCCAGATTCAATTTGTGTGGGCTCTTGAGCTGATATTCCAAATACTACCTGAGCCAGATTTACAGTATTTGGTGAATATGCTGTGAATTTGGGATAAAAAAAAGTGGATTGAGTTCTCAAGAAAAATACCAGAAGAAAAACATTAGCAGCTTCACTCAGCTTAGGATAAGAAGTACGTCATAAACATTTGTGAGGCTGGGTATGATGGTACAAGCCTGTAAGCTCAGCCACTTGGGAGGCTGAGACAAGAGGATCACAAGTATGAGGCCAGCCTCAGTAAGTCAGTGAGGCCCTAAGCAACTTAATGAGACCCTCTCTCAAATAAATAAATAAATAAATAAATAAATAAATAAACAAACAAACAAACAAATAAATAGGAATGTAGCTCAATGGTAAAGCCCCTAGGTTCGATCCTCAGTACCAAAAAACAAAAAACAAACCAAAAAAAAACCCCAAAACCAAAAACAAACAAAAAACGTTCCTGAGGAAATCTTCCTCACTTCCTTTGGAATTTATCTCTCATCACCAGAACTGTAAACACCACCCAGAAAACCCAAATTAATGCACATACATATCACTCAGTCTTCATGGACATTGTGGGTGTTGCTTTCCCAGGGAAACCTTTCTGAATCCAGTCCCCTCCAGTGATGCTGAACTTACCAGTTCACTTGCTGTTTCCATCACCAGAATGTCAACATTTTGGGGATGGGGCTTCTACCTTGCTCATCTCACCTCTGGAACCCAAGACCCCTCTCATGGTTTAAAATGTGTTTATGGATTGTCAAATTGATCAGTGTACACTGAAGTTGAACCAATTCTACTTTAAGAACATAAATTGAGGGCCATGCAGCTCTGAGATGGAGAGGAAACAGTTCTAAGATTTGCAGGCACTCTCTGGGGAATAGGAAAAGCTAGGATATCTAACTGGTATCATTTCTGTTTATTCTGGTCTATCAGATAGGACTATTTTGGGCCATGACTATTTGCTGGCTCAAGTGGAAGCTGTTAATGATCTAGAATGACTGTTTCCCAGAAGCTCTACATTGGTTTTCTAAAATAGCTAGCAAAGCTGCCTTTGGCTTTAGCACTTGTCTTCAATCCCTGGCCTCTCTTTACAGATGCACCCTACAGAGGCTCTGGGATTGCCTTCTTCCTAGGAGATGGACTTGTATCAAAGAAAGAATGTTTCAGATGTGTTACCTTGGATCTGTGTGGTCTTGACCAAACTGTTAACATGTCTACTTCCTCATCCAGGAAATGGGGCTTGGTAGACCTAATGCAAAGAGTTTTTAGGGGTTGAGTTGGATATAAATCATAGCCATCACAATGCCCTGAACACTGGTGTATCTCCAACAAAAGAGATTGTGGCGCATCTCCTATTGTGGCGCATCTCCTCTTGTACGCTCACTACAGAAATACATAGCCTTGCTCTGGCGGTTTTTGTGCCTTGGGAAACAGGTGCTCCCTGAAGGAAAATCCCATTTCTTGGGGTAACTGCAATAATGAAATGGCTGGGTTTCTTTTTTCTGGGCCCCTTTTTCTGAGTTTCCGTGTCTCTGTAGAGCTGAGTTCAGGGTAGAGAACGTTCAACTTCATCAGACACATCTTTGTAAGTATGCATGGTCTTGGACTGTGGTGATGGTCTTTGAGTCAAGTAGTAGCAGGCTTGGCATTTGCAGATGGAATGAGGCTGCATCATGAGCAGTGCTCTGTATCTACTTCTGCTTAGCAGAGACATAAGAGATTTGGAGTGATTTAATGCCAGAGGCCAGGAGGCAGATTGTATTCATGTTTAAATAGCAAATGCATGAAGTCTGGGACACCTAAATGCCACATGTGTCCTTTCATGCATGTTGATTTCCCATGGAGTCTCTGACTGGCTTTGGGCGTCCAATGGACTTCCGGGAAATTGTATCAAGACCATTTGACAGATTAAGACAAATTGCAGAAGCAGGTACCGCAAGGGATTCCAGGCATCTAGTCCAAGTAGGGAGATCTGGTGGTAATACTTCAAAGGTTTGTAATTAGGAAGGCGAAGCTCCACCAGAAGAGAGAGCTGACTCCATGTGTCTGCTTCTTCCTTTCTGTACCACCAAGTCTGAACAAGTCCCTTCAACATAACAAGTAAACATTTGATGATTGAAGTCATCGTTAATGCCAAGAGAAATCAAATGAGATAGATGATCAAGGAGGAGTCCAAAGTGAGCAAGAGGGGTTTCCTTTGCAGGAGGCCCGAAAGGGATACAGGGTGCTTTGGACCAAAATGAAAACAAGGACTCCCACCTGGAGGAACATGACAGAGGCTCAATTTACTAAAAAATGGGGCCCAGGACTGAATCTTATGCATAACATATTGGGCATGGTGCATCATGCTCCTGGGACGTGGGAACAGCCTCAAATAAGATTCAGAATTGAGTCATTCTTGCCTGGTGCCCTCTGATAATTAGTCAATGCTGTTGTATATATTTAAAATGAAGTTAGTCATTTCATATACAAAGTAGTTTCTCTCCGAAGTCTTCAAGTCAGATGCATTAAGGTAGAAAATATTCTTTTTATATTTGAAAGAGGATTTCTTAATCACAAGGTGCTGTTCTGAGTGATATGTACATTATTTCATTTAATCCTCACAATTCTACATTGTCCCATGTAATATGTGAGAAAATCAAGGCTAACAGAAAGTAAATAACCTTTTAAGGTAACAACCTGTCAGAGGCCACCGTGGGTTTCAACTCCAAAAAGTCTGGCTTCTTAATCCATACCTGCACCTACAGTGTTAAACTGTACTTTGCATGGAGTACAGCATCCTCCTGAAAAATCAGGAGCTTGCAATCATTCTTTGGAAAAATAGTTCCACTGTTTGTTAGATACTTCCAAATTTAAGCAAATAATTGCACAACCTCCACTTTGCCTGGCTGTTAGATTCATGTAATCCACCATCTATGAGGAAGACATATTTTAAAGTCAACTGGCCCAGGGATATATTGAATTTGTAAACCCATAACATTTATATCTGACTTTTTCATAAGGGAATTAATACAAAATAAGACCACCAGTTTCTCTCTGTGTTGTCAGTAATATTAAACCTTTCAGCATTATTTGAAGAATAAATTTGAGAAACTAGGGACCTCTATCAAACTTTAATTATTGCATTTAAAACAGGAGAAAATTATGTGGCTAGATCTTGAGGATAAAAGACGTTTACACTAATTTGATCTTTTGTGGTAATTTATTTTAGAATTCTCAGTAGTAACATAACTTATTCGAGGTGATATTGGATTCCCAAAGTATTTTTAGAAGAATTTTATTGTAGTCTGGGGCAAATTATCTATCTTTATTTGAATGTTAAGTACTGTAAAATAGGCAGTTTTATGAAGCAAAGAGAATTTCTGATGGCCTAAAAACTTCAACAAAATTATTGGCATTTGTTAAGTTAATTTAATTAATTGTAATTCTTTTCAGTGACTCTAAAAGTGAATATTTCATGATATTTTAGAATTGCACATGAAATTTTGGAATTGAAATTAATTTTAATGTAAGCAGATTGTAATTATGACTATTTCTGCTGTGGCATTGCTGCTACATTTGACTGTTATGCCAGGCAAATATTACCTGGAAAGGAAAAAAGTTAGCCACTGGATTTATCACTTAGATAACACTGAGACATGGGAACCATTTAGGGATAATATTTTCTCACATACAATAAGTGCAGTCACTGGTTGATGAATAGACCATAATAGTGTAGGACTGAAAATCTAGACTTAAGCCATTTTAGACTCCTGCAAAATTTGTAGTAATTAGGAGAATTGAAGTGCAAGGAGAAGTGTCAGCTCACAAATCACACCTTCGTGATAGTAGGTTAGGGCTGGCTTCGCATACCAAGAAACTCCATGTACTTTCATTTTCTGCAAAGTTTTATATGATGAAATGTTATTTCCGGTGAAAAAGATTCCTAATGAGAGCTTTGGGTGTAATTCATACAGGTTCATATCCAGGCTGAAATAATCTTCTCCCAGGGAGCAAATGATGGTTTCTTGCCAAGTATTGGGAAGACTTTTGTATTAAGACAAAATCCCATCAATACAGGTGTCTCTGGAAATGGTGCCAGAAGAATAAAGTGATTGGCGCATGGTTTAACTCATACATAGATCTATGAAATTCAACTTTCTGCCCTTCCTACTTCAGCCTGTTCTCCCCATAATTGTGATTACTATGGGAGGTACAGAGTAGGTTTCACCATCTTTGGCAACACAAATTGTAAAGTATCTCTCTTTGGTCTTGGAGAGACACAGCTTCAGATAGCCTGGAATAAACTAAGCTTGCAGTTCAAATCAGAGGAGGCTGGCCTCTAAGGCTTCAGACTCTTTGGTTCAGCCTACAGCAGTTTCTGAGTGTCCATTTGAATCTCCATGTTACAGAGAGATGACAAGACTCAAGGCCATTGGTGGATTTTTACTATTGTTTGATTACTTATAATTACAATGGCTTACAAAGCATTGTTTAAAAATTGCAATTATGTGGTTTTTTGATCATTAAAATACACATATAGATGGTTTAAACAATTTAAAGATGCTTTCTTAAATTGTATCTAATTTTTAGAATCTGGAAACACTGATGAACTCTGTCTTCAGATTGTCCATGACAACCAATGATGTAGGGAATAAAGCTAATAATATGATCCTAATTTGTGATTTTACTATTTGGGGGGCTTAAAAGATTTGGTGTCCATTCCAGGTCAGCATTATCTGGCCCTGTTCAGAGTGTTTAATTGATTAAGTGTTTAATTGATTATCCACTTAGGAAGCAGAGTGGACCTACAGTTATTTCTTAAGAAAACTCCTGATTTTGCCCGTCGGGATTTCCTTTGTCCACCCATCTAGATGAACTTCTATTTGTCCTTGCTGTTTTATAATTTGTCAGTAATGTGAATCTGTTGCAGGCACCTGCACCGAACTGCTTTAGCCAGGTCTTTGACAAAGATAAAAACTTAAATTGCCAAGCTTTTATCCAGGTCAGTTAGAGATTGATAATGTTTTTTGTTTTATATTAATTGGATCTCAGGTGAACAGATTGGATTGTGATCCAGTATCCTTCATAACATGGAGTGATGACTTTTAAGGACTTTTTTTTTTTTAAAGGAATACATATAGTTCATCTATGACTTAGTTGCATCTAGAAAACTGAGCATGCAGCTAAACTTAGGGTGTTCATTTGTCCCTAATAACTCTTAAGACCAATTGGTAAAAATCTGTGTATACATACTGTAGAGGGTGCTGTGGGCACCATCCTGTTCCCTGTCAGTACCAAGGCACTCCTTCCCCAGCTTCAGCATGTCTTAGTTGAATCCTTTTCTGGGATTTATCTTCCTTGTCCAAAGTTATGCTCCACCTCTGGCTGATGTGGGGTGTAAAATTCCTATACTTCATCTCAGAGAACTTGGGGGAGAACTTGGAAGGGCTGTTCTAGCTCCAGAGCCACTTCCGGGAACCACTGAGCAGACCTCTATTAAGACTGTGTCACTGATTTGCTTCTCTCTCTGCCATCCCTTCATTCCTAAGAACATCAATAAATTTCTACATACAAATCTTCATATCAGAGTCAGTACTGCACAACCTCTCACCTATGACAGGCTCATTTGTTGCCTATTTATGTACCTGTGTACTAATCTATTCATCCATCTGCTATCCATTCATCCACCATTCATTTATTCATGCACCATACATCAGTTATCTATCATGTATTAGGAATAAGAGAGAATCTACAACATACTATTATAGTTATAGCTAAGTAATCATATAATAGAGATGCAGAAAAGAGAAAGAAGAAAAAAGAAAGAGAGAATAATTGAAAACATCTAAGGTGTGAAATATTTCAAAAGGTTTATTAAAATGCTGTTTAGGCATCCACTGTGTGTCTTGAAAATAGGAAACTATATTTGCTCTGTAATTGCTTGAATCATACATCTTTTACCTTGATTAGCAATTTCAATCAACCAAGACATTACTGAGCATTTTCAAACAAAACACTGCATATTTCTCAACCAGGAGTCCTCTATTCAACCTTTCTATTTTCTAAACTGTTTTGATTTGCCAGACTTGGGTAGCACTATTTCCTATAAAAGTGTTACTCTCTCTAAAGTACAAAACTCTGTAAATATGAATAAAATGAGATGTTTAGGATATTTTCTAGCTCTTTGTATTGTGAATGTTATTTTAATTTGGTGTCCTTTGAATTCTAAACTTATTTCCCCTTTGCTCTTATGTTTATCTATGTCTGGGTTAGCGTACTCTATTTCGATAACAAGTTTACCTAGATTTTTAAATATCAAAGTTGCTTTAAAAAATACACTTGGTTAGACATCTGAAAAGCTTAAATCCATTGGAGGAGGAATTTGCTGTTCTCTTGAGGGTCTCATCTGTGAGCTACTATTGCTTGAATTCAGGCTGTTGCTAGAAGGTGGAGTAACTTGAATTAGTGGAAGCCAAATCTGGTTTCTGTCTTGAAGGTTTTGTGAATTTCCATTGTAGAAGGCAAGATGGCCTTCTGTAGCACTTCAAATTCAGCAACCTCAATCTACAGCCTTTGTTTTGCTTCTGTGTTTCCACAGCCCATTTAGTCCCTGTGGGATCTCGCCTTCTGTTTCTTCTGTGGATTCTCCTTCTGCCAAACAAGCTTCCTTGCTGTATCACAATAGCTAACGCCAGTCAAAATAGGCTTCATCATCGTATTTAGACAGGAAGACCATATTAGAAATTGTGGTGAACGCGTTCGTTTCTAACGGCTGTGAGTGGCTCTGCTTGCCATCTGGGGTACATTTTCCTTTTGTCTTCATTTGTGGACCATGTGGTAGCTCATGTGTTCTCTTTCCCCATTTATTTTGTCCACCAATATTATCCGTTCAACTTCCTTCCTCATTGCCTTCTTAATTTCCTTTCTTGTTGCTTTTGTTATCAAGAGCATTGCTAGAGTCAGTAATTAATGTATGCAAAGTATTTAAAAATCCTTAGAGAGGGGAACTATGCTTTTATCTGAGTAAATAGTCTAAGGCCACATTGGAATGATTCAAGAAAAAAAAAAAAAAACAATACAAGACCTCCCTTTCTATGACAGTTGCTATTTATCTAAATAATGAGATGTACTCTCAATCATGTATATTAATTTACTATGAATTTACTTGGCTATATTAAGCTATTCTTATTGAATCCAAATATAACTAGAAATATACTTTTTGAAGGCTCTGGAATCAAAGCCAAGCATGGACGTTATAACTGAATATATTTTTATGTCATACATCAGTACACATGGCTTATCTAATTTACATTTAGATTTACACATGAGTCTCCACATTTGCCACGGATTGTCACCTGGAGGAGTCTAGGGCAGTCAGATAACAACGCTACCATTGGATGGCCCTTTAGAACAGGAAGTGAGGAAGAAGCCTGTAGCTACTGAAATTTACAAAAACGAATTTTAAGTAGGCAGATTTTAATTACCCCAGAATAGAACTTGGCCAGCAAACCAAATTGTTCTTCCTCCTACTCATTTTGGAATTTCTGAAAAAAAAAAAAAATAATCGCACAGAATTGGTGCACACATTTATATTCAAAAATATATCTGGATCTAGTCCATTGCACTTGATATCAGAAATTAACAACTTTAATTTCCAATTCTAGATCAGCAATTACATTGATACAGAGAAGCACATATGGCTAACTCATCTGTAAATGAGATCTCTTGCCATCCCCAGCTGGCTAGCCTGAGTAGGCGCGCGTGCACACTCTCTCCCGCGCTCTCTATCTGTAAAATACCATAATTCCAGGTAAGGCAGAGATTCCTGGGGAGAAGTAAGTTCTTTTTGTTATTTTTGCCCATTTCTAAAACAGAGTTTCTCAAAATGCTTCAGAGTTCCTGCAAAAGTTCAGATGTTCTGGCCTCACCCAGACATACAGAGATAGGATCACTGAGAGCTGGGTCTGGGAATAAGCATTTCAGTGCTCTCCCCAGGTCACTGGGTTGTAATTCAAAGTTTGAGAGTCACAGTTTTAAACACATAGGCCTTTCCCTCTGAGAATTTGGTATGAACCTATAAGCTGATCACTAAATCATTTAAGAAATAAGCCTGCTGTTTTAAAAATAGTTTGAAAAAACTAAAACCGCAGAAGTGGCATGCCATTCTGGTTGCCTTTTAAGCCCTGGCACCCTCTTAAATGAAGGCGTTAAACCAGTGTCGTCCCCTGCGCCCCCCATGTACTGTCATGAAGGTGTTTATTTGTTGAGTTTTGTGTTCATCATGTTACTCCAGTTTGAGCAGCTCACGAGTTGGGAGAGTTGGAAGCCCAAGGGTTCAGAGTAAGACAAACTCCGGCTCAAATTTCATCTCTCTTGTTTCCTGTCTTCAATTTCTTTGGGCCATTTATCTCTTGGTTCATAGAGCTTTTTTAAAAACCCCTTTGAGCGCTATGTTCTTCACCCTAAAAAAGGGATAATGATACCAACTTTTCAGGGATATATGAAGACTAAATAAAATGATGTACCCAAAAGGCTCCATGTGTTGTGAAAGTTCTCTGTAACATTAACCAATTATTTTTGTCCTTTGGCGTCACATAGGGACAGAGGTGTTTCACTATGTTGAGGTGGAACAGAGGCGCCTAGATGAGCTTGATAAGGTCATTCGTTGAGAGGATCCTGTGCTGCTGGGTACTGAATTCAGTACTGAATTCCAATTGCCACACTCCCACTATGTGCTACAGGTGCCTCAGGCCTGGTTTCCAGCTGTCTATACTCTACCTAGAGTCAGTCCCTCAGTACCTTTCTAATGTTTTGTGGGCTTCTGTCCATGGTCCAGCTTCTGTGTGCTTTGCTTTAAATGACCTGTGACTTCGTTAGCCCCTGCCCTGGTGTCATGAGGCTGTTTGGTGTGTACACCCAGAGAGTGGAAAGTGCCTAGAAATTTTCTTCCCTTCCCCTCTAACCAGAGATTGGTGTGTGATTGTGGAAACCCATCGCCTTTGCCTGGAGGTGGCACTGCCTCTGAAGTATAATTATGCTCCCGAGTTCCCTAGAGAATCAAGCCCAGGCTGGGGCTTGGCCTTAAATCCATTAGCTTCGCTTTGCTTCTTTCTGCTTCTTGTTCCGCAGCCCTCCTTGCTTACTGGTGTATCCCCGGAGCATTCTTGTAAAAATCCTTCACAGAACTCTCTTCTCAATTTTTGCTTTGGGGTTCCTCACGGAGGCCCTTCTTCACACACACCTAGCTAGCAGGCTTGCTTAGATTCTGCAGGAATGTTCTCAGGTCTCTGCAGTCCTATTAAGTACCCTGGGGTCTCCCATAAACTGGTTTCTACATTTGTGTCAGGGTATGGAATAGGAGTCTGTAGGGTCTAGAAAGTAAAAATTTTGACTTTTCAGGCCATGTACCGTAATCTCTGACATGTGGCTGATATTGGTTTAGAACATATTTCCCCTTGCATTTATTTATAACTCACCTGTGTGTTTTCATGTTTGTATCTGTCTGTCCCTCAGTGGCTTTTAGTTGCAAGGCCAGACAGATGGCTTGCTTGGGATGCATGGTGTAGGCTTCAGTGCCTTAACTTCTGGGAATGGGCTGAAAATGTGAGGCACGGCATTACGGCTCACACCTGGCTCATCTCCCCAGCTGCTGGGAGTGTTTTTTTTTTAGTTCCCAGTGATGGCATTGTAAAGGCTCCACCGCCATGTTGACACCAGCAAGAGAGAATGTAGATCTGTGGATCCTAGTTTAAAGCAAGCACTACCAACACTCAGAAGAGCCATTAGTATTTTGTAGTCTTTGCTTTATTGTCTTGCTTTAGACTAGGAGCCTTCAGTGGATCGTTGACATTAATCCTACTCTGATATCAGTTTATTTGCTAAGTTGCGGAAATTCAGCATTAGTTGAGGTGAGAAAGGTTTATTTACATTCAATATTACTTGACATCTTTGTAATTTCCTCTTTTCATGACAAAGGGAGAATATTTACATTAAAAACACATCAGTAACCTTAGTAATCTCCTTGAGCAGACAAGGGTACATAAAATCAGGATGCTAGCGAAGAATAATGGCAGCGCAAACGCAGTAAAGCCTTTTGGAGACAAATTTTCAAGCAGCAAGATTAAAAAAAACATGTAACATATTTAGGCCAGGGAAGCAGGTAGGTTCTGGGTGGTCACTAGCTTTATGAGGGAATCGCAGCATAAAGAATGGGAGGGAGTCATGAACCACACCCGAAACTCAGATCATGCAGTGAAGGAGTTAAGGAGGTTGGCAGCTGCCGGGTCATTGTTGCAATAAATCTGGAAGGATAGCTTTCCTAAAAAATTGAATTTTTATGCAATATAAATTTAAATTTGTCATCAAATAATTCTTTTTGCTCTAAATAAAATCAATATTGGATTGCAACACCCACAGAGTAGAATGCATTAGGACATGGAGATGTAATTTGTACTGTTGATGTATTCATAACCCTCTCAACTTGTCTGCATGAGCCAAAATCAGAATAGTGGGGTCCAGGTGTATCTCTGAGGAGCTTCTAGGGTGGTGGAATTTCCTGTCTTTATGCATCTTGAGGGTAGACTGGGTGCCCCGGCACTTTGGAAGCTGCATAGTGGTTTGGGACACCTCCTGGAAAAGAGGGCTGCAGGGCAGACCTCAAATAGCAGACTCAGGTGGGTCAGTTATCACTGGCACTGATGAAAACACAGTGCTATGCCCAGGTTATCTCTGGAAGGTTACTTTTAAACCAAAATGAAGGTTACGAGGATCCACCATGAGATTCCCACTACAAGCTTTTGAGAGTAAGAAACTCTAAACTTTACCTTCCTCAGTAAAAAGCAGTTGGATTTTCAAAATTTGGAAACCAAATTCTTAGAGAAATGAGATTGAAGCAAAATAAAAATGATTTGGGTCAAATTCCAACATTAGGCTGATATCATTTTGTCCTATTGCCCCAGATCTAGAACACCTATAAAAATTCAAAAATAGCATATAATATATGATATAATATATTACAATTATATAATTATATTACTTAATATAATAATATATTAGCTCTAGATTATGATTTTCAATCTATTTTAATGTACCTGTGTCAACTTCATTGAAATATTTACAGAATTAAAAACTTACAGCTGGGCGCAGTGATGCACTCCTGTAACTTCAGCGACTGAGGAGGCTGAGGCAGGAGGATCACAAGTTCAAAGCCAGCCTCAGCAAAATTGAGGTGCTAAGCAACTCAATGAGACCCTGTCTCTAAATAAAATACAAAATAGGGCTGGGGATGTGGCTCAGTGGTTGAGTGCCCCTGAGTTCCATCCTGGTACCCTGCCCCTGCAAAAGCAAACAAACTTGTGGCTTAATGGGTTAACATCAAATATGTATGACTTTTTCTTCCTGTAAAATGATCATTACCATGTTTGAGGAATTTCATCTCGAGTAGATGAAGAGCACTGCATTAACTATGCACCTAGTGGAACTATTTTTTATAACACCTTATCTTTCCCAAGTCATAAGAAATTGATGTTTCACGTGCAGTTCTCCACTGTCCGCTGAGTATCCGACCTGCTGTACTTTTCAGAGCTCCCAAGCCTAAGGTCAAGCTGGGTGCTCAAGAGCTGGGTATTGCCCTCTCCACTGTGCTGTGAAGTGGAAGAAATTGTCTATACACCAGTGACAGGCCTTGGGTGAAAAGCAGGTTCATGTCAGAACAAGTTGAGATACCGAAGAATGGGAGTGGTATCCAGGCTGCATGAAACAGCTCCTTCATGTATGATTAGAAATGCACTAAACAGGTGTATCTTAGAAGTCGGTGAGTGGTAGGATCTTGGCCGAGAAGGTCAAAGTTATTTTCATTTCTCTGAATTGGAAATGAGAATTCCCTACAATTGCATGTTGAGCTTCTTTTCCTCTCTGCTTGGAAGACCATGGCTTTCTTTTCTATTAAAACTCTTAAGATTTTCATTCTCATTTCTAGCATGAATTATTCTACAGTACTGGCATCAAGGCATCCTTGAGCCTTACTCATTATCTTCCATTTTGATATATTTCACACACACTTTTCACAAGTTTTCACTAGTTATAGGATGAGATTGATGGATGCATTAGGCAAAGATGAAGATGATGGACTTTGAGCTCAGCCACCTGGCACTACTCAAACTTGACAGCTTGAACTCAGCAGTTGAAACTTTTGCCTTGTGAACTCTATATTTATCTGTGGCTCACAGGTGACATGAGGAGTTGGCCAGGGAAAAATCTTTATGTGAACAGTAAATTTGGGACCATTTCACAGTGAGGCGAAAAAACCCCATCCTGTTTACATATGACGGTTTCTAAGCCCAGATGTCATCTCTTCTTTGTGTCTTGAGCACAGAAGAGGAGACAGAATCCCATGTTTGTCTAGTATATGGTTACAGAGCTTCCCTTTCCATATCCATCTTTTTGCACATCCTGGTACAAACAGACAAAAGCTGTTATTACAGAAGGTAAAGCTGATAGCTTTTAATACATCACATCCACTAGGATGAAGGCATAATTGCTACTTTTATGTTCATTTTACAGTGAATAGTAATTAGCCTTTGGCCCATTACAGTGTGTGAACATCGAATTACCCACCTGCTCTTGCCATGTCTCGTTAACTTAAACTATGTGCCTAAAGCTTCATCAGAAAACGACTCCTTCCCCATCTCCCTGCGGGCGTGCTACTTTAGATAACTTCATTTAGAAAAGCCACAGACTTGAGGATGATAATCTCCCAATTTGTCCTGAGAGTTCAGGACAAGGACATTTAGAGATGCTCTGAATTACAATGGTTGGTGTGCATCACATAACTTTTTGGAAATACAGGCACACTACTTCCATGGAAGGCCAGGCTACCTTTTACTTTTGTCTGGGGCATTGTTTGTTTGGCTATTAGCTGATTTATGAAGATAATTTGATAACCATGTTACAAAATCAATGTGTGTACTCAGTCCCTGAGAAAAGGCAGGTCGATGATGAATAACCTTTGCTGATTTGCAGCTGAAATTCCCTTTGGAGGAAATGGGACCCGAGGTGAAATAATCAAGATTATCATCAAATAAAGCACAAAGGAAAGCTTACCTCCTTATGAAGTAAAAGTAAATACTTCTACACACTGCTGAAATTAGCAGAGGACTCTGATGCACGGTACACATTTAGGATCTCAAAGCTACGAACAAAATTTGTACAATATTTAGTTGACCCTGTCAGTTTACAGAAGAGGAAACGCAGGTTGAAAATATACCTCTTTCTTCTAACAAATGTTCAAGGGGTTCCAATATCCAAAATGGAAATTTGGTGGCTTTTCAAGCATCCAAACGGAAGTTTGGTGGCTATGTTCAAGTCATGTCTTGAAAAGACATAACTGAGATAGAAAAGAAGCAAATAGCTTAATTTTGGTTAAAATCTGCCACATAATACATATATATGTGTGTATATATATATACACACACATATATTTTATATGTATATATAATTTTATATACATGATATATATAAAATATGGATAAATATATAATTATAACATTTTATAAATGTAAATATATTTTATTTTTTTCTTGTTCCCATAAAGAGGATTACATTCCTATCAGGAACACCAGCCATTGGCTAGTTCTGACACAAAAGGCATCTGTAGCTAACTTATCAAAAACTATCTGCCCTAAAAGAGCAAAAATTTATTATCTTCTATTTCAGGAGGTCAGAAGTCCAAAATTAAAGTTTCAGTAAGTATAAAATCAAGATGTCAGTGGGTTGTGTTCCTTTTGGAGGCTAGAGAGTAGAATCTCTTTCCTTGTTTTTTCAGCTTATAGAGTCTGCCCACATTCCTTACCTGGGGGATCCTTTCTCTGTCTTCAAAACATATCACTCTAACCTCCTCCTGTCTTTGAATTCTCAGTGTAATCATATCTGCAAAGTCTTTTATAGCCATTATGGTAACATATTCACAGGTTCCAGGGACGTGTTTGTCTTGAGGAGAGTCTGGTAGGGCTTTAGCAAATGAACCAGATACCAAAGGCTGTGGGTGATTTAAGTCATGTCTGGGGTATGGTGTTGAAACAATGGCAGCAGTTACCTTGAGTATGTCTCAGGAAGTCTAGCAAGCTATCCTCCAGGCTTCCCCTAATGGATTGATCTCTGTGTGTCACAAATACTATGTCACATCTGAGCAAGTTGTCATGTTGTGTTGCTGAACGTGCTGGTTGGGAGATGTGGCAAGCTGAAAACTTGAAGTACTGTGAGGGACATTTGTAAGTTATGCTTGCTGATTGTCAAGACTGTTTAGGAGCCCTGGAGTGTTCAGTGAAAGCCCCATATCTGCAGTAACAAGAGACATGCATTGCTTGTACTTCAAAGGAAATCGGGATCATCTTTAAAAGTTTTTTAAGATCTACTTATATTTTTGGCCACAACAGAAAAATCAGAAGTCACAAAAAAGAAGCATTTTTATATAAAGTTTCTATAGAAAGTTAACTAATTAAACTTGTAGTTTACTCACATCTTGTTTATGAAAAAAAAAAAAGTGAGAGATCTTCAGAGATTAGAGAGATCCCTTCTAACTTGGGGCCGGATAAAATCGTCTCAGTTTAACAGCATCTTAAAAGGTTTGGTGTCCCTTGGTAAAGATAAAAAATTTCATCATTATCAATTAAAGGACTCCTGAAGTCTTTGAAAAGAGGATTTGTTTGCTTAAAATACATGAAGGTCATGTTCACCATATAATAGTCAATGAGGAGTAGTCATTTGTTATTTTTAAACAGGCTGTCATTTAGCCATTATGAAGATGAATAACATTTGTTATTACCTAATAATCTTCCTGTTGATTACAGAGTATAGACACTTGCAGAACCCTTATGTACCTTTCTTAGTTGCTACATTATTAATGCTTTTGATTAAATTCTGTAAACAAAAATTAAGGGCTTTGTTCTTCAAATCTCAAGACTGGCATCCAGGATGTTCAACCATGCCTTGGTCCATGGTATTTTGAATTACATATGTTATTTGCCTACTGTTCATGCGACGTTGCAAAAACAAAGTTCATTTTTTAATATCAAA
The DNA here is from genome assembly GCA_004024805.1 of Geosciurus inauris. NCBI lineage: Eukaryota > Metazoa > Chordata > Mammalia > Rodentia > Sciuridae > Geosciurus > Geosciurus inauris. The sequence goes on from PVHX01015359.1 coordinate 39,099, forward strand.
CAGATTGTCAATAGATCATATGCTGCCTCTATTAAGGTTAGTTTTTTGGATGTCTGCCTTCTCGAAGAGAGGTAATGAAGCTATAAGTTACCTGTGCGCCTTCATTTGGAGTCAGGCCTAATTATCTGGATCTTGGCCACATTATTGTCCAAGCCTTATTTCTAAAGCAGATGGAGTCACTCAGGAATGACTTCATTTGTATTAATTTGTTGCACCGTCTTCTGCTATTTATGTCAGAAGCACTGAACTTCCATTGTCACAGAAAGCAGTAAAAGACAAAAGGATTTTAGTCAGGAATTAAAAGAGAAATGAGAGGAAATCTACCTTTTCCATTCATGGATACCGATGTTCAAATCTTCCAGCAATTGAATAGTAGCCACTTGAGGGTGGTGGTAAGGTGTAAGAGGGCAATTATGATACCTAAGATTTATGGGCTTTCATTTTTTAGAATAAGTTGGATGGCAGATGTATTGATTCAGCAGTTTAAGAGGGAAACTCTGAAGCTTTTTTTTTTTTTTTTTTTTGCTGTTGTCAGGTTTTCAGTTGGACTTCAAGAGCCCTGTGGGGCAATCTGAGGGAAATCTCCACCTTGACTGGTTCAAGGTGTCTTGTAGCTTGTTGGAAAGAGCAATCTCTTTTTGTTATTTGTGGATCAGAGAGAGGATCTCTTGATTATAGTCTAAAGGGTGATCACATTTCTACCTTGAATTGAGGCTGGAGTCATTTCTAGCATGTAAGAAATTCTTTTTTTTTCCTTCTTGGTACTGGAGATTGAACTCAGGGGCACTAGACCACTGAGCCACATCCCCAGCCCTATTTTGTGTTTTATGTAGAGACAGGGTCTCACTGAGTTGCTTAGCGTCTCGCCTTTGCTGAGGCTGGCTTTGAACTTGCGATTCTCCTGTCTCAGCCTCCCTAAGTGCTGGGATTACAGGAGAAATTCTTAATTTAATTATTTTCATCAAACATCTGTAGAGATAACAGGGGTTAGATGGACAAGGAAGAGAATTTGGCTTTTGCATTGACAACTGATAGTGATGACTTCTTGGACTACTACTTTGGCAACAGTGGCTTTTATTTGATCAGTGGGATATGGCAATTTAGTATAAAAAACCTTAGGTAAAAATAGCAACTATATTCAGTAATCAAATTGCTATGGGCAAATACATTCAATATAATGATTCCACTAACTTATCCAAGTCATAAAGTATACAGTTAGAATGTATCTATATTGATATCCAAATACCTGAATGAAAATTGAAAATTTACAATCTTGCATTTGTTTATTTGAAGAACCCAAGATACAGAGCTGTTTCTTCAAATGAAAGTTTTATTCTCTTCAGAGAAATAGCTTCTAGGTATTAACCTTTAGACATTTTGGAAATTATAATCTATTTACATTTTTATTAGAGATACCTAAAATAGGAGTTAGAAAGACAAATTATTGTTAGACATTCTTGTTCTTGTTGTTTCACATGATAGCCACAGACTGGGTGACACAAATTTGCTGTCTCTCGGTTCTGGAAGTAGAAGTCCAAGATCAAGATTTCAGCAGGGAAAATCTGGACATAGAACACCATATGGTGCTGTAAACAAAATGAAGTGATGCTTCTCCACACCAAGGAACACCAAAGGTTACCAGAAACCCACCAGAGGACAGAGGAGACGCCCGAAAGAGATTCTCCCTCTCAGCACCCAGAAGAAAACAAACCTGCCAATGCCTTCATCCCAGGTGTCTACCTTAACTGTGAGATAATTAAGTTTTGCTGTTTAAGTCACCCAGTTGGTGATAATTTGTTGGGGCAGACCTAGAACATCAATACGCTCTTCCATGATTGAGGTCTTAGTTGCATCTCTTCTGTCCACCCAGTTTAGGTTGATACATGTTTCACACATTGGGTTTCCTTCTTTCTATGTTTCTTGATTATTTCTCTCCTATACAAGGTAAACTTTTTCACAATGGACCTGTCTTTGGCCCAGGTCCCCAACTTTGAGAACAGAGATGGTACAGGGTGGACACTGAATAAATATATTTTGAAAAAAATGAGTCATTCTTCGATTCGTCCCCACATTATATCTCCTGTGATGTTAGAGAAAAACACTAATTAATTAGTAAAATATCATAAGAGTTCATTTACAACATCCTTCATATATTAAAAGTATTTTTATTTTATTTTACCTTAAAAGTAGTTTTAAGGTAGTTTAAAAAAATTTACTTCTAAACTTCTAAGTCATAAAATCTTGGACTATTACTTTGAATTTTAGTTTTGCTTTTTTTTGGGAAAGAATGAAAACTAGCAACAGCTAGTAACATAATTTAATTGGTGAAGGAATTGCATTTAAATAGAATTTATCACAAAAATGTAAAACAAACCAAATGCTCCATCTATTCAAAACATCTTTTATATGGCTCTCTAAAAGAAGATAATTTAATTTGAAAAGATCAGATGTATTGATTGAAATATGATTTCTATGGCACTTAATAGAAGAATGAGGCAAATGAAAAGGGAATTTCTCTTTCATATTTGTTAATATCTGACTGGAGAACTGTTCAGGGTTAGTCTTAGTCATAATAAGATTTGTAAGACACATACATATATATGTGTATGTATATATCTAAAAATTATATTCATTAAAATCATCTGGGTAAGATATCAAAATTTCTGGCAGCTAATATTACGTTGCCAGTTATGAAGTTTTGCAGAAATTTGTAATAGTTTGTCACTGAACACACCATGCCCAAAACACTCCAAGGAGGAAATTTCTATTGAAATTTTTGAAGGGTCTTGCCACTTTTAATTGAGTAGTTACTGATGAAAACTTTTAATCTAAACATAAGAATTTGGGTACTATCATTTTCATGCATGTTTGCATTATTATATGTATGCATGTATATTTGCACTACAGTATATGTTATGCCATATATGTATGGTACACACACCAACACACACACACACACACACACACCAATCCTAAGTGTACAGCTCCATTAATTTTTACAAAGTGAACAGACCAGAGCATCAACACCAGAGCAGGAGATTCAGTATTACTGGTTGGAGAATCAGTTCCAGGGTTTTGACCATTTTGCTACAAGTGCATCTACCTTCTTTACGTATCCCAAATAGGAGCTCTAGGTTGTATCTGTCTTTTTCCATTCTGTAACTTCCTTTTTCACTCTTTTGGTGTTGTCTTATTTTAGTGTGGCCCAATTTTATGATCTTTAACTTAAGTACTATTTGTGTCCTGTTTAAGAAATCTTTGCCTGCCTCAGATCATGAAGATATTTCCCCCAGCTTACTTCTAAAAACCTCATTATTTTATTTGTCCTATTTAGATTAGTGACGCACTGAAATTATATATATATGTACAGTACAGTACAAGATACAGTCAAAATTCATGCTTTTCCCCCCCATATGGCTAGTCAATTGATCCAACATCATCTTTTACTTTTTTTAATAAGGGAAATTTCTCTATTTAATTCTAGAACTTCGGCATAATTTACTATAATGCTTAACAGAACTTTCTGAAATAGCTGGCAGCCTCATGTTCCTGGAAGGTACTACTCTCCATGGTATTTCATGGGTTTTTGATCTGATACTCCTTCTACCTTCTTGCTGACTACTAGTTCTTATTCTCTCTCATTGACTATGTCCCTTACGTTCATAACTACTCTTGGCCATCTTTATCCTCTGTCCAGGCTTACTCTTGTAGGCTCTGGGGTAGGGACAAGCATTATCTCTGTACTTATGAAATTTGTAGTTCAGTGGAAAGAAAATCAAAGAATAATCTCATAAGATAATATTTAGTTACAAATTGCAATAAATTCTATGATAAAGTTGTATGTAGGTGATGTTTTATTTGTTTCTTGGAAATGTTCTGGTTTTTGAGCGGAAGGCTTCATGGAAGTGAAGGATAAAGTTAAGCATTCAATATATAGTATGTTAGAAGTTAAAACAAAAGATGGTGTGAAAAAATATTGAAGTGGATAGAAAAATGTTTACTATTTCTTTGTTAACTGGTGACAATATGAAAGTGATAAGTGCATATAAATAGTATATTAAGTATAACTCATTTATAAAATACTTACAATATAAAAAAAATATGTAAGGATTTACCTTCTGATTATTTTTAAGACAAGACTACTTTTTACTTATCTAAGCTCTATAAGAAATATAAGCTTTAAAACTAGAATAAAATGTAGAATTTTTACAAGTATGTTTTATATTACTTTTTTGTTATGGTAAAATGTATGTAACACAACATTTACCATTTTAGTACTTTTTATGTGTGCAGTTCAGTGGCAGGTAGTATATTCACAATTCTGTGCAACAATCACCACCATCCATCTCCAGAACTTTCTCCATCTTTCTCCACTCAAAATCTGAATGTATATAACTGAAGCCAGAATTAGACAGGGAGTCAGTGTAGACAGGTAAGTCTAATCAAGTCAGATCAAGGAGGCCAATTTGGGTCTGGGAAGTGGGAGAGATATTGAAATGTTAATGCCTTCAAAGCCCTTACTCCACCCTTGTCAAGATAACCCCTCCCAACCTGTTACTAAGGTAACCTGTCCCAGATCACTCCACATTTGTCCATCTGCTTTTCACCTTTTTGGCCATCCCACCGAGAGCATCTCCTGGGCCTAGTCACATACACAGGAAGGATCGAGCAAGAGAACAAAGGAAGCCTAGGACATATAAAAAAGCAAAACACCTGTACCTCTCGGGATACCAGGATACCAGCCATGGCCCCCTTCTCCCTCCCTGCTTTATTTGCTTGCCTCAGCATGCTTCTCTAACATTCCAATTTAGAACAGTGGTATCAAAACCACAGCTACCCATTTCTCCTTCCTCTCAGCCTCAGGCAGCTACAGTTCTACTTTCTGCTTATGAATTTTACTATTCCAGGTCCCTTCAGTGTGGAATGTTTTATCTTTCTGTGTCATTTAGCACAATGTTTTCAGGGTTCATTTTTGTTGTAGCATGTATCAAAAACCTCATTTCTTTTTAGGGCCCAATGATATTCTGTTGTATGTATAGAACATACTTTATCTATTTATATATCAATTGACATTTTGGTTGCTTTCACTTTTTAGGATGATTGTGAATAATGTGTCATGAACATTGGTGTATGAATAGAAATATTTGTTTTAGTCCCAGCTTACAGTTCTTCTGAGTATATATCTAGATGTGAAATCACTAGATCATGCAGTAATTCTATGTTTAATTCATAGAATTACTGTATGACTAGTAATTTCTTTTCTACAGTTTTGGCTTTTACATTTAGGTCTTTAATCCATTTTGAGTTAATTTTTGTGTATGATAGGAAGTAAGTAGAATTCTTTTGTATTATTTTTATTTTTGTGATACTAGGTATTGGATCCAGGGATGCTCTACAAACTGACCTACATCCCAAGTTCTTTTTTAGAAAAAATTATTTATTTTGAGACAGGGCCTTGATAAATTCCCAGATTAGCTTCAAACTTGTGATCTTCCTGCATCAGCCTTCAGGATCACTGGGATTGCAGTTCTGCCCTACTATGTCCAACTAGGATTCTTAATTTGTGGAAATATTCAGTACAACAATTATTTAATTTAAAATTTATATACATATGTAGATGGCAATTGCCAACGTACCATCTGTGGGTTTCTCTTGGAGTTGTGCTTATAGGTAATTTATCTTTAAAATTTCAGTATTTAAATAAAAAAATCTTAGTTTTATATTTTTAAAAGTATGAATTAGTTAGCTGTCACTACGTTAAACTATACAAGAAAAATCTTGAAATCTCAGGGTGGATTACAACAGTTGATGTTTGTTCCTGTGTGTTTTGTTTTTTCCTTATCTGTATTGGTGACTGTCAGTTAGCTCCTGTGGATCTTATTCAATCTGTGGTTGTAGAGATCCAGGTTTGTGCCATGATTCTATGCATTCTGAGACTCAGGTGCATGGAGCAGACCTTGCTATGTAGAGGTGTATATAGTGTGGTGGACATCTTCATCACTTCTGAAACTTTCCCCTTCAGGGTGCTGTAGGATATGGCTGCTCACAGTATACTCCATTAGCTGATGCAACTCATATGCTGGAGGCTAAAAGCAATGGCAAAGAGAAAATTTCTATAGAAGAAGGGAACAGATAATTTCAAACAATATTACAATCTACCACCAAGTCTGTTTTACAATGCCATAAATCATTTTCTTTTAATTTTAGGTAAATTTAAAAATAATTTTACTAATTATATAAAATGAGTCTTTTTGTGTTAATATATATATAATTTTGACTTTTTCTACCACCCACTTTTCCCTCCCCTCCCTCTCCTCCCTCTCCTCCCTTCTATTCACTAGTAGTCTGCCTTCTACATTTGTGTCATCTTTTTATTGATTTTTTTCTTCAAGATTGCATATTTGAAAGAAAGCACATAATACTTGTCTTTCTGAGTCTGGCTAATTTTGCTTAGCATGATGATCTCTAGTTCCATCCATTTTCCTGTAAGTGATATGTATTTTGTTATGACTGAATAAAACTCCATTGTGTATTTATTACCACATTTTCTTCATCTGTTTCATCTGTTGATGGACACCAAGGCTGATTTCATAACTTGGCTCTTGAGAATTGTGCTACTATAAACATGGATATGCAGGAATCTCTGTAGTATGCTGACTTTAATTCTTTCAGATATATACCAAGGAGTAGTATAGCTGAATCACATGGTTGTTCTACTTTTTGTTTTTGGAGGAAGCTCCATACTGATTTCCATAATGGCTGCAACAATTTCTATACTACCCATAGCATGTAAGGACTCCTTCCCCACCACCCCACACCCTTACCAGGCTTTATTGTTATTTGTATCCTTTAAACAATTAATTTATTTATTCTAATTAAGTATATATGACAGCAGAATGCATTTTGATTCATTGTACATAAATGCAACACAACTTTTCATTTCTTTGGTTATACATGATGTAGCGTTGCACCGTATGTGTAGTCATACATGTACCTAGGGTAATGATGTCCGTCTCATTCCACTATCTTTCCTGCCCTCATGCCCCCTCTCCTCTCTGTTATTTGTGTTCTTGATAGCCATTCTGACTAGGATGAGATGGAATCTCAATGTAGCTTTGATTTGCATTTCTCTGTTTGTAAAGATGTCGAACATTTTTTTTTTCATATAATTATTGACTATTTGTACTTCTTCTTTTGAGAAGTGTTTGTTTAGTTCAATAGACCGTATATTATTTCCTTATTTGGTGTTAAGTATTGATTTTGGTGTTAAGTATTTTTCAGTTCTTTCTAGATATTAATCGCTTTATCAGAAGAGTAGCTGGCTGAGATTTTCCCCCATTCTGTAGACTGTCATCACTCTGTTAATTGCTTCCTTTGCTGTGCTTTGTAATTTGATGCCTTCCCATTTGTTGATACTTGCTATTATTTCCTGAGCTCTAAGTGTCCTCTTCAGGAAGTTGCTTGTGCTCATATCTTGAAGTGTTTCCCCTGTGTTTTCTTCTAACAGTTTCAGTTTTTCAAGTTCTATATTTAGGTCTTTGATCCATTTTGAATTGATTTTTGTGGAGGTTGAAAAATAAGGATCTAGTTTCAATCCTCTACATATGGATGTCCAGTTTTCCCAGTGCCATTTGTTAAAACTGTCTGTATTAGGGTTCTCTGGAGGAATAGAACCGTCAGGATATGTTTTTTCTGTATTGATTAAGATGATCATGAGAATTTTATCCTTGGTTCTATTTATGTGGTGTATTATGATCATTGATTTGCATTTTGTTGAACTATGCTTGCCTCCCTGGGATGAAACCAACTTGATCATGATTTATGATCTTTTTAAGGTACTGATGAACCTTGTTTGCACCTATTTTATTGAGTTTTTAGTGTGTTTATGTTCATCAAAGATTTTAGTCTCTGATTTTCTTTCTTTCCTTCCTTC